>LJJS01000523.1:0-13268 GCA_001447215.1 Diaporthe aspalathi
TGGTTTGTGTGCAATTGGTGTACGAGTTGGGGGGGTGTACGGCAAGGGTAGGTGGCATGGTAACAAGCCTGGGGCACCACCTCATGGCGGGATTCTAGGACAGGAGATAACCATTATTCAAGCGAGGCCCTGTATTCCATGCGTTAGAGGCGATGGCCAGGAGGAAATGATGTTTGTATGATTGCTTTATTGCATTGCTTCTGTACGTTGAGGCGATGAGGATTCCGGGCGTTGAGTTGGTACTTTTTCCAAAAAGGTAATACTAGTTCCTCGGGTTCCAAGGTTCAAGTTATCAAGCAAAAGCTATTTGTGCGCGTTGCGTTGCGTTTCTTACCATCGCGCTTGAACTGTACCCTGCATAATAACAGATGGCCGATTCTGATTCCCAGTTTCCCGGATCTGTGCCCAGGTGGAAACGATACCAAACGATTCCACTTAAGTCAACATACCTAGGTAGCTGAACCGACGGCCGGCTAGATTTGTGCTTGCAATCAGATGGTAAAAGGAGCGGCTGGCAGAGAGATCAAAGAATTGTCCACCCCATGTGGCGGTTAATCTGAGATACCATAATACCGGATAACCCATTGGGTTTGAGAATTATGCTTCACAATTCGTATCACGATGCCTCAAAAATGACTCGGACATCAGGTAGCCGAATTCAAATAAAATTCTGGGGGAAATGCCGGCTTCTTAGCTTTTCTCTTCCGACCTGGAAACCACGCAAGGATTTTTCGAGTGCCGGTGCCGATCAAAAAGGGCATAACATTGCCCCGATGACAAGACGGATGCAAATTAATCCACCGGTAATGACAATGACGTAAGGCGCGCACTTATGAGGCGTGTTCTTGTCAGTGTCTGCTTGTTTTCGTACTCGGAAGCGTGGCATTGCACAACACATTTGATAGGAACAAAGAACCCACTGGATTCGTTCAGAGGAACCCATCCAGCCCAGCCAGACCAAGATGACCTCAAAGGCAGCAACCAACGCGGTGCTCCTCGGGGTGCTCAACCGGCACCTGGAGAATAAACCGCATGAGCGCGCAGAGATAACCATCAACGACGCCAAGCACGAGATCGCCAGCTCGGTTCTCGACTTCCACGTGGAAGACACCGCATCGTCCCTCCTTGCAGCCAGGCTCATCCTCACCGTCCGCAACTTGTCAGGCCCAATTGGAGCGGATAACCAGCCGGACACTGAGCTGGCGGCACACATCTTCACCACCACCACCGCCACCACCACCAGCCCAGACCGAGCCTCCTCCCCGTCGACATCAGTCATCCTCGACCACATCGCCCCCCCACAAGGCCACGGCGGGTCCCCCCCACCAGCAGCACCCCACCGCGCCTCGGCAATCCCCACGCACCCCCTCACAGACACCAACACCACCACCAGACAGCCCCTCGCAGAGACCTACAGGGCCTACATCGAGGCCTTCATGACCCCGGACCCCACCGCCGCGGCCGCCTCCCTTGCGCACTTCCTCCACGAGCCCGTCACGCACAACACGTGCGCCCTCGGCGTCGCAGAGTACACGCGCCTCGGCGGCGCGGCCCGCGAGGCGATCCCTGACTTCAGCGCCGAGGTCGCGGGCGTGGTCGCCGACGAGGCGAGGCAGGTTCTCGCGGCGCGGCTCGAGTTCGCGGGGACGCTGGTGCGGCCGTTCGCGGGGGCGGCGCCCGGTGGCGAAGGCGGCGGGGGGAGGCCGGTCAGGTTTGGCGAGGTTGTGTTCTACTGGTTTGATGGGGGCAGGATCCGGGAGGTTGTTAGTCTGGTTGACATAGGAGCGCTGATTGTTCGGGATTGAGGGGGTGGTTTGCTGGGTGATGTGCGGGAGATAGGCGTCCTGGGTGTTGCAGGCAGGTAGGGTTGGAGTGAGCTTCAATTGTCAAAGTCAAATTGATAAATGAGTATATCACTGCCAATCTGACCGAGATGTCATCCGATGCCAGTCAGTCGCCCAAACCACTGTCAGCCACTGTTACAGATTCCCCGCCGACAGGTCAAGCAATAACCAAATGAGTAGTCGTTAATTCATGACGATCAGGATAGCCGACAAGCTGACCACGTCATTTGCGGCTCCTAGGAGTAGAGTCTCCTCGTTGGGACAGGTAGGGTCCGTACTACCTTGCAAAAACTGCACAAAAGCATGCTACCATAGCCCAAATTCCAATATACATCCCCGACCAAACCAAAAATGCCTATGCCGAGACCTTAACTCCATTTGCTAGAACTCCTTGTGCCAAAGCGGCCATGACAGCGTGAGGCGGGAGGCTCCAGTCGATCGCTGCGGTGGGTCCCATGGGTGGCTCATGATCAATCTCGTCCTCCTCGTTATCAGTCCAGCCTCTCTCTGGACCCCAGGTGACAGTCACGTCGCGGTCATTGTTGGCGACCACTTCCAGCAAGCCCTGCATCATGTCGCCCGCCCTCTTGACCGCGGGGTTGCCATCGAACTGCACCGACTCGAGACTGGGAAGCCCCTGGAGCAGGCCATCCAGCAGGCCCTGTGAGAAGCCCTCGTAGAAGCCGGTGGACCTGCGCCACCCGTTGAAAATGCCGTCGCTGGGGTCGATCTCGACATAGACCGAGAGACGCCTGACGTTCACGCAGCCCTCCAGGCCGAGCAGGTCGTTGATGGCCCAGCTCCGGTAGGGCTTGTTGAAGCCTGGCCCCAAGCGCAACTCTAGGGATGTGAGGTGGGCGCGAGACTGGGGCTTGAGTCGGGCGAGCAGGCCCAATTTCTTCCTGGAATAACGGCCGTCGATAGGGAAGATGCGGAAGGTCTTGGAGCTGTAGAATAGATGGGAAGCCTCTCGGTAGAACTGGCGACAGACGCGCAGGATGGACAGCTTCTTGTGGATGGTGAAGTAGTTGCCCGGCTCAAGATCCACGACGGGGCCGATGTCTGCGAAATGGTAGGCATATATCTTGATGCGTAGCTCCGAGGGAAGGTCCAGGATGCGAAATGGCTTGATGGTCTCTTTTTGTGGTTTCCTGTTGGCGATTGGAACATCGAGGGTCAGGTTTCCAATAGCCAGGTTGTTGGGATCATCGGGGTCGAGTTCGGCTTCGGTAGTATACGCGGAAGTCAACGCGGAGCTGATGGGAATGGTCAAGGCGGACGAGATGGGGGTTGGAGAGGCGAGGCCCCTGGCGCGGGCGCCCTTAACCGGTCGACGAGGCATCGTGCGAGGAGAGACTGGAAGACTCCTGGGGATACACGTGGTGGCGATGTCCGTGAAAACTCCGGCTCGCTGTGCGCAACAGTAGTAGTCGTGGTGGTGGGTATCGATGGTATGCGCTAATGGGGTATCTCGTATGCTCGGGAATAGTGGTCGTGAGTAGTGGTCGCGTGAGTCGAGGCGAGACTCTTTAGGAGTCGAGTAGTAGCGTCGTGCGGTATGGGGGTTTTGGTGTCTTCGAATTGAAGGTCCGGAATAGTGCCGGAAGTCCCGTTCTTGGGGTTGGGGAGGGGGGGGGGCGAAGTTCAGGGTCGATTGGATTCGGCTTGTTTCCTATGCGTGGCGGAATGTGGGTTTGACTGATGTGCAGGACTCAGAGGGTGGTCCCATCGTGAGTGCTAACTGAGAGGCAGACCGACGACTGGGGAACCACCCTCAGAGTGCAGCATCCGCACCGGCCATCATGAAGACTTGTGAGGATGGAGACAGGCTGGGGTGGGACATGGGATGACTGCAAGGTGGAGCGCTCAGGAGTGGCGATGTGCGAAGAGGAAGAAGGGGAGGAAGAGGAAGACGAAAAGACGACGATAACCAGCAGGTCAAAGTAGAAGCAGGTAGAAAGACGTCCTGTTGACCGATCACCAAGCCAAAGTCAGATTGAGTTGTCGCGTGAGGCGGGGGTTGAGTTGGGGAGGAGGAGGGGGAAGAGAGTGAGAGGTTGCATAAATGGCTTTGCGGGGAACAAATGAGGAGCGAAAGAGGGAGAGAGCGTCGCATCGTCAAAGTCGCATCGGCCACTGGCAGACGAAACCTGGACCCGGCTGGAGCTACGGCGTAGTAATGCCGCCCGTAAATGACGGCACCGCCGGGACGACCACGCCACCGTATCCTCTGTCTGCATCTCCGTCTCGAATCCCGTCCAGGTCTGAACCGTCCCTGCCCCCGCCCCCCCTAACCCTTGGCTCCCAAGCGATAAGCGACGGCACCCGCCGATAGACGTCGTCGAGGAGCTCGGGCCACCCAAAATCTAGTCTTCGCGTGAGCTTGTCGCTTCTGAATTTTCTATGGTGACGAAATAACTGGCGACTCGGCTCGGCTTGGGGATTCGATTCCACTCCACCACCCCCACGACTCTCGCGACTCTCTGCCCTGCCCTGCCCTTCTCTGCCCTCTCACCAGCAATGCGCCTCTCTCGGCTGTAATCCGGCAACCAGTTCCAGAACTGCATCTGTCCCCTTCAACCACTCAACTCCTCCTCGGGCCAGCTTGAGAAGAGCTAGCGCCACCACACGAAGTCCCGCAACATGCTCGCAAGAGCAGCCTTGCGCCTGGCCCAGCCGGCTGCTGTCTCAAGATGGGCCTCTGCTGTCCCGACCCGCAGACCTCTGCCAGCATTAGCAGCAGCCTCAACAATATGGGGCAGGGGAATGGCAAAAGACACCAAGCCGTTCAATAATTCCCCAAAGCCATCAAACCCTCAAGAGCAGAGCCCCTCCCCGCCCGCGCCGAGATCCACCCCTACAGAACCCGCCAAGGTTCCGCCAGAACAACCAAAAGCTGTCGAGCCCGAGCCTGCGAAACCTGTCGAGCCAGCATCTGACAAGTCCCCCGAGGTGCCACATGAGGAGAAGCAGATCCCTCTGTCTGAGCTTCCCGATCTTACACAGGGTATCCCATCCACCCTCGCCTACGAGCAGGCCAGTGCGGACGAGAAGGCTGCGCTGGAGAGGGTCGAGGAAGATGTGCCAACAAGCGCAGGCGGCGGCCGTGGCAAGGGCGAGCTCCCTGCCTCCGCATATATATCCTCAACCGAGAAGCGCCGGCAACGTTTCGCCAACTACATGTTTGCTGCTTCCCTCGCCGGCATGGCTGCCGGGGTCGTCTACCTTGGCCGGAACTGGGACGAGGAAGAGGAGCGCAAGCACCCAGAAGTACCTAATGGCTGGGGCCTTGGTCTCTGGTGGAACCGCGCCTCGACGCGCATGAGCGAGGTCCTGACCTACTACCACGAGCCGGCCTTCGAGAAGCTGCTACCCGACCCGGACCCAATGTTCGAGCGACCATACACACTGTGCATCAGTCTCGAGGATATGCTCGTGCACAGTGAGTGGAGTCGTGAACACGGCTGGCGGTTAGCAAAACGACCCGGCGCCGATTACTTCCTGCACTATCTCAGCCAGTACTATGAGCTTGTTCTCTTCACCACTGTGCCATTCGCCATGGGTGAGCCGCTTGTGCGCAAGCTGGACCCTTACCGCTTCATCGTCTGGCCACTGTACCGAGAGGCAACCAAGTACAAGGATGGCGAGATTATCAAGGTAAACATTCATCTGCCTGCCGACCTGCCCCCATGCCTACAAACCAGCTCGTCTGACAACTGACTACACCTCGATAGGACCTTTCCTACCTGAACCGAGACCTCTCCAAAGTCATCATGATCGATACGAACCCACAACACGTCCGCGCCCAGCCCGAGAACGCCATCGTGCTACCGAAGTGGACCGGTGACCCCAAGGACAAAGAACTGGTGTCGCTCATCCCCTTCCTCGAGTATATCCACACCATGCAGTACAGCGACGTGCGCAAGGTGCTCAAGTCGTTCGAGGGCAAGCATATCCCGACCGAGTTCGCCCGCCGCGAGGCCATCGCGCGCGCCGAGTTCAACAAGCAGCTCGAGGCCGAGCGCAAGAAGCACCCGCTCAAGGGCAAGAGCGGCATGGCCGCCCTGGGCGGGCTCTTCGGGCTCAAGCCCCAGAACCTGAACGTCATGGTCCTGCCCGAGGGCGAGCAGGACCCGGCCACCGCCTTCGCGCAGGGCAAGATGCTGCAGGACATTGCGCGCGAGCGCGGCCAGAAGAACTACGAGGAGATGGAGAAGATGATCCGGGAGAACGGCGAGAAGTGGCTCAAAGAGGAGGCCGCCTTGCAGGAGGCTGCCCAGAAGGAGGCCATGAACAGCATGAAGTCCTCCTTCGCCGGCTGGTTCACCCCAAGCCAGGAAGGTGGCGGCTCCGAGAAGAAGGCATGAGGCTGTGGTCCTTGCAGCCCTCCGGCCTCACGCTTGTGATACACTTGTCACATGGTGGTTGGATGACGCGCAACATTCTTCTCTCATCATGATACTCAACTCTCTCCTCTACCTCGGTGGTTTCGCGTCACGTGTTCATGGTTCGCGGGCGGCGGCATCTGCATAGGAGTACCGGACGGCACACTCGGAGGCTCGCTTTGTTTCTTCACGTCATGTGCGCACCATCTTCAAAGTACTGGTGCGATGGGCCCGGTGGTGTCTTGGAAGAAATCGAAATGTGTAGATTAGTTACTTCATAGACGGGACTGCATGGTCATGTAAGAATTTGAGGATATCCTGACACCACTATTATATGGCTTACACTGTGGCTCTAGTGTGTGGGCCTACGTGTCGGTCGTTCGCTCGATTCCGGTCGAAACAGGTAATTTCTTCGCACCCTTCAGTTCAAGCGACAATAAATGGACCTTACCTAAGTAGGTATCTTATGCCCTGCAGTTACTTGATGTGGGGTGAGATAGACATGTACAGCTCACTGATATTGCAGTGATTTGAGATGACGAGCTACACCACAAGTCTTGGACTCACTGTTTGACTTTGGCCATTTCGAACTGATAACTAATGTCACAGTAAAGCCCGGAATTCAGCGGGTTGCAAAGCAACATAGTGCCACGAGGCTGCTACAGTGATCCCACAAGACAACGCAAGGCCCAAATAAGATCAAATAGGTCTCCATAACTTTGGCTATCTCGATAACACGCAAGTGGTCGAGACGGTCTCCCCAGTCCAGGAGTGCGTCAAGCTCAGACCTGATTCTCTATTGTGAATTGTAAAGAGCCGGAACTGGCAGGGTGGTCTAAATTATCGCTTGTCCAACAAGCTTGAGTCCTCAATATCGCTATTGCTGGATTACATCCACTGCACCTCTATAATGCGCCGTCTAGTCTATATCCACGTGGATCTACGGTGGTTGTATGGGCCATCTCAAAACACACACAGTTCGTCTACTTGGCGATCTCAACGCCATTCGTGGCACCTGGATTCCAAGATCAGCTTCGCGGCGCCCAGAGAAGTGAAAAATAACGGTCAAGCTTACCGAGGGCCTTCTTGATGTCGCCGTAGATGGCGAACTGGCCAGCGGTCAGCCCGCCGACCATGAACAAGCGGGTGGGGAGGCCGGCGAAGGAGCCGCGGACGCCGAGCTCGCGGGCGATCTTGACGAGGCGCGAGGCGGTGCTCTCGCCGGGGAGGCCCTTGGTCTTGTTTATCTTGGACAGCATGGTGTCGGCGGGCTGGGACACGATAGCGGCGGCGAACCCGGCGAGGAGGCCGGACCCCAGGTTCACGGCCGTCTGGCCGCCGCTGGACAGCGTCGACTTGTCAAGCCGGGCGAAGATGGCCTCGGAGATCTTCTCGAAGGCGACGAATTTTGTGACGGTGTAGGGGACCCTGTGAAAATGGGGTGTCAGGTGTAAGTAAACCCAACATTTACGAGATTTACGACAGGACAGTTGGTTAACTCGGTACGTCAAACGTACTGCTTGAAGAGGATGGGCCCAAACCCGGAGTAAAAGGCGCCCACGCCCTCCTGCCGGAGGATCTTGCCGAAGCCGCCGACCAGGCCGCTGGCGAACCCCGGGGTGGAGACGAGGCGGATGCGGGTGGCCTCGAGGGGGCACAGCGCGATGGAGGCGAAGAACTCGGCGCTGGCCGCGGACACGGAGTACACGGCGGAGCGGTTCCGCCTGGCCGTCTCGACGCCGAGGACGTCGATGGACTGCTTCTTGAAGAACTCGTAGCCGCCGAACTTGAAGGCGCCCTGGATGAAGTAGCCCGTAAATGTCGGGCCGAACCCCGTCAGCAGGGCGCCCGCGCCCTCGTTCCGGATCACCTGCCGGAACCCGCCGATCATGCCGCGGTTGTACGTGGCCGGGTCGAGCTGAATCTTGGTCTTGACGCTATATTTGTTGGGGGGGAGGTTGTTAGTAGGGTGATCATATCCCGTGAGAGCTTCAAGGGGCTGTAGTTTTGGGGACAAACGGACACGTCGACCGGGGTGAAGGCGCCGTGGGTGACGGAGCAGCCCAGCGCGCCGGCCAGGGCGAAACGAGCGTAGAGGTCGATGCCCTCCGGCCCCTTCTGGGCGGGCAGGGCAACAGCGGATGCAGCCATCGTGACGGTGGGTGAAACTTGCGCAACAGAAAGAAGGAACAAGGGGGAGGGGGGCTTTATGTTGTGTATGTATGTATGTATGTGTATACGGGTGAGAGGTGAAGATGGTGTGCCTCGAGTTTCTCAAGCGAGTTCGCGGAATGAATTGATGCGTTGGCCGGGTCTTACCGGCAAGGATTCGGTGGAGGCCCGGTCCTTAGGGCCGCTAACTCCGCTATTTGATAATGCCATGTCTTTTACCACGTTTGCGTGTGTCAGGAATGCTGCGAATTCAAGTAATTCCGGCCGGGTCGAACATCTTTGTGACGTCTGTTTACGTGAGTTCGTTGGTTGCAAACACTGAGGCCAAGACACTTTACGTGCATGAGTAGCCTGCCTCACGGCGGTTGGAGCCTTTGACGGTTGGACATGTGCACTAACGAACTGACATCCCTCTAATAAACCCAGTCTCGGAAGCTATGACTGTTTCCTGTTGAAATTGAGTCACCTATCCATAACACTCACCCACACAGGCACACTTCTAATCTTCAAATCTTCTGTCTACAGGTAGCTGAATCAAGTAAGGGGAGGGACTGCGGCTCAGGGCTGAATATCCCCTGTTAGCCTGGTGCTTGGTCTGGGATTGGGCTGGGTAGCCGCCGAGCAGGACCTAGAGCCACAATGAGGCGGCACAACCGCATTACTTGTCTGCGGTTGCAGTCTTGCGGGCTGTGATGTTTCTTTATTCTATAATTATTTCTTCACTTCATCATACATCGTGTCCGCAAGTGCGCAGATGCCTCTCGCTCGGATCCTCCGTCCAGGCTATATCATCACGCCCAATAAGGCCTCGGCTTGTGAACATGGTCGAGTTGACAGGGGACTGAGGAATCAGCTGCTCCCCCTTCACGGCCAGTATGGAAAGGACGTGGGCGGCAGCCTGGGTTTCATGTCAGCGATCCTTCACTCATAGAGTCCTTTTTATTGGACTTACCTTGGCATTGATAGTCAGAGTGGTCGGGTTCGGATTATCGATGGTATCACACTCTTGGTGATAGCACGGGTCTTGCTCGACGCCCGTTCCGGTGTGTAGCCCCCCGACCGGCTTGCCGATGTCCATGAAGGACTGGTAGTCGCTACCACCCGTGAAACGCGCAGCTGTGACGTTGATGCCCTTGCTGGTGTAATCGTCCACGAAGATCTTCTCAATTACATCGGAACCTGGCGGCCCGGTGAGGTTATGGACGTTTCCATCGCCGTCAAAGACACCGAAGTAACCGCGAGAGACCATGTCGAAATTCAAGTATGTCAAGATATTGTTTGCCTCGGTGGTGTTCAGGTTCTGGGTGTAGTACTTCGACCCGAGGAGACCGTTCTCTTCGGCCCCCCACCACGCGAAGCGGACCTTGTTCTTGACCTTGAACTTCTCGAGCGCAGTCTTGAGCTCGAGGATCAGAGTGCTGCCAGATCCATCATCATTGATACCAGCACCAGCCTGCACACTGTCAAGATGGGCACCAAGCATGATCACGTTGGATGGGTCGCCTTCCTTGGTCTCGGTGAAGACGTTCTGTGTGATCTTAGTCTCGATGAGCTGCGTGTGTTGGAAATAGGCATCGATTGCTTCTCCGGCATCGATCCGTGCCTTCAGTGCCTCGCCGTCAACCTTGTTGATGTACCCCGCCGGCACAAATTCGGGCCCCGGGTTTTGAAGGGTAACGCCTGTGACCTTGGTTGTCAGGTCGCTGTACGCAATGACAGCGATGGCGCCTGCGGCGGCGGCGGGCTTGATGCGTCCGGCCACGGTTGTGCCATCCGGACAAGCCCCCCTCTGAACGAGCACAATCTTGTCTTGGACATCGAGCTCCGCATAGGCCTCGTTCGTGCAGCCCTCCGGCCCGTTGACGCCTAGGACAAGGGGCGCCGTCAAGCCTTCTGCCGACGTCGAAGGAGAGTAGGTCGGCCCAACCACCCAGTATGACTGGTTGTCGACCTTGAACGAGATCGACTGGACCTGGAACCACAACGCGGGGAAATCCTGGATGTAAGTGATGAAGTTGCTGGAGTTCTGCGTCCGAGAGAGGATGTAGTCAACCGAGGCTTTATAGCCCGGGAACCCGAAGGCGCGATTTCCACCGTTCTCCTTAGCGATTGTGTCGAGGACTTCGAGGTTGCCCATGAGACTGGAGAAAATCAGGACGGGTTCAGCGGTGGCACATGGCGAAATCTAAAGAACTTACCCCTCAGTCGTGATCAAATCTTGATACGACTTGGAGTTCACCAGAGTACGGTAGCTATCTCCATAACTCGTTGCCGGGAAAGCCGCAGCTAGAGACTGCGCAGCTCCACAGAGGAGCAAACTGGCCTGAACCTTCATCTTGATTGCAGTTGTTCGAAATCAAGGACAATTGTTCGAAACCAAGGAGCCCTACTGCAATGGCAACGGAGACTAGAGCCCTCAAGCTTCCAACTCACCCGGAGCATCGCCATTTAAAGGAACCCGCGCTGCATGTCCAACTAGAATCAATTTTTATCGCACGACATGGCGAACGGCGCAAGGTCTGGAAGCACTGGGAGGTCCCAATAGGTCGAGACCGGGCGCCAAGGTCCCCGCACATCTCGGCGCCTTACTGACCTTCCGGATCAAGAGACGGCACGCGATTAATTGAGCACTTGGCCAGATGATCGTTGATAACGTGATTGACTGGTTCTTCGCTGTTCTATGGTATTATATTATCCTGTCAGCTCTTAGCCTCAGAATCCTCCCTCGCAGTGCAGTTTCTTTCACGTAACTACACTACCTACTTAAGTAGGTAACTAAGTTAGAGAACTGCCCACAATGAACCCTGAAGCATTTATTAGCGGGCTCAGATTGCAACAATTCAAAGCACATAGAGGTGAGCCGCCAAATATGGAATTAGTCTTCACATAAGTAAGTAGACTACTTACCCTAGATATGTGACTCGTTGTATCCAACTCAACGTACCTAGGTAGTTTAGACGGATGTAATTTTAAGTGGACGTCCGTTTCTTCCGACTTAAATAGACTGTCCCCCTGTTTAAAAGTCCTCAGATAATTGCCAGCACCTTAGGGAAATGATCGTCAAAAAAAAAAAGCACAATGCAGGAGTGGTGGTGCAGGCGTAGATCAGTTGTCGTAGACATTTTCGACCACATTCAAGAGGCCCTTCGAGGAGCGGCACCGAATGAATTAACTAGAGCACAGCTAGGCACAAAATGTGTTACGGTAGTATGAGTACCATTAGAACAGAGGGGTACCCTGGGGGTAAATGCATACAAATAGGTCGGGGGACTGTCTTGAAACTCCGTCACCACACTGGATCAAGGCTACGGACATCTGGACTGCTAGGTATTGAAGCCTTCGCCCGAGTTCTGCGGTACAGCCATCCTGCCGTAAATTCGCAGCTAGGCGATTGATTAAGGCCACAAGTGGCCACATAGCGGCGGTAGCTTCTTCGACCAGACGCAGAAACATATGGTTTTTAAGAGGCACTGTGATGACCTCTCACTGCAGATGACGTCTTTGGAGGCTGAATTAGTATCTTTGTTCGTTGTCGTTACTCGTCGCAGCGTTCAGCGGATCCACTCTATTTGATCAACAGAAAGTTCCATCCATCACAATCTACATATATACACAAGACAGCATGCAGAGCCGAACCTATGAACAGAGTGGTGGTACAGCAAGGCTCGAACCCAGAACGCAGCAATCTTCCAGCCGAACTTATGCGACAGGCCCTCCGGCCTCCGGAACATCGCACTAGAAACAAAAAGGCGCATTAGCACTCACATCTTGCAACTAGCCAATAGGGACAAAACCCGAAAGGTCCCAACTTACGTAGTAGACAACCAAGCTGCCTCCGTCGAATATTGTCTCAAGCGAGACCTCCTCGTTCTCGGCCGGCGCGAGGGTGACGTCCTCCCGGGTATTCCAAACAATCTGAGCCACAGAAGCTGGCTGCCCCGTTCCCGGGGTCACCGTCGCATTGCCCCAGACGCCCGGGTCTCCCGCGGTCGCCTCGGCGAATATCTGGACGCCGACCTGCTGCGGCGGGTAGGGCGAGCCGAGGCCCACCGCGCCGGCGACCTTGATGACCAGGCTGCCGTCGAAGGGTGCCGGGATGTCGAAGTCGGTGATGTTGGCTGCTGGGGACGACTGGCTGCTGACGGCGCCGCTGAGAACGACTTCTAGTGGGGCGGTGCTGTCGCAGCCTGGGGCCGTGTTAGTAGATGCGGTCGACTAGATGAAGGTGTCTGCGCCGTGCAGGTGAGTTGACTCGGGACAACGGTTGAGTCGACTTACGGGAGAAGTCTGCGCGGACGCCCCATGAGCCTTGTGCCACTGCAGCTTGGGCGCTGCCGGCGGCGATGAGGGTGGTCAAGATAGCAGAGACGAACATGATGAGAGAGTTGTTTCGTTATTTTGTATCGGTGGATACCTGTGTAGTCCAACAGAGAGCGACCACAAGAAGAGGAGGCTAAGAATCGGCGCATCCGAGGGTTCATATCTTTGTTTGTCGACGGGGCGGCAGGGCAGAAATGTCCGATTCCCCTGCCAAGAAAACTAAACAAAACGCGATCTAATTCGGGATGAACTCTGGTACCATTGTCATGCGCGATCCACTAAATGATCAGCCGTCAATTTTCGTGTATAGTGAGCCAAGACCCTCGCATTCCCAGCGAGTCAAAAACAGACTCTCAGTGACCTGTTCGAAAGGAGCATTTAGCTTTGCTTTGCGTTGCGAAAGAGGTCAGCAAGTTTCATTCTTAATCCACTTATAGATCTTAAAAAAACAAGAAAAAAAAGGCGGTAGCAGCTCCTTAATACATATGTACAATTACAATTAACGTGGTTTACCAGGAAGTGGAACATATCAGTAAGTGGAACACTT
>LJJS01000525.1:0-10930 GCA_001447215.1 Diaporthe aspalathi
GGAGTGCTGCAGGCCCTAGTAGCCTATAAAGGACGGCGTCCGAAACCCCTGCGAGCAAAAGGCGGGAGGGGGCAAGGTTCAGTCTTGCATTATTAGTACACTGGAGAATAGCACTCTTCTGACCCAATTCCTTAATACCTTGTGCCTAGCTCAATTGCACCTAACAATTCTAAATCTTCTTTTAAAAAGCTACTTATAATAGCGTCAAAAAGAACCCGCTCCTAAATAAGTTAAGCCGGAAATAAAGATAACAAAAAGGGCAATTTGCAAACCCCTCGCAGAACCTTTAAGCTTCCCTTACAGGAGGCCCTCAAAAGGATAAAAAAAGAGAACCGCCTATTACAAAAGCAACTACAGCTAAAAACTGCAGCGGGAATCCCCAGAGCAAAGTCCCTAAAGAACCTTAAAATCGCAAACATCACTACCCTCCCTATAAAATGCTCCCTTTCGCAGTACAACAGCTGAATAATAAATCTTAAAAGGGCCTATATAGCCAAACCACATACCCTAAACAATTTAAAAACCAAAGTAATTTATACTTTAAATTATATAAATAAAAAGTGCTAAACTGGTAAAATATTTATATAAAGTCCCTTTTATAATTAAAGCAAATAGTATTTAATTCTTATAATTAAAGGTTATTTAAAATTTTTTAAAAAACTTTAAATAAAACCCTTATAATATTACTGAAGCTATATAAGCGTCCTTTAATAAAGCATTTAAAAAAATAAAACTTTTAATTATTTTACTAATACCTAAAAACACGTAAACTTAAATAAGCTTTAAAAAGTAATAAAAAAAACCAACTTTTCTTTATTATACCTAATTAACTAACTACAAAGCTAAATTCATTTATATTATACTATAAATATATTATAAACTAAAAATAAAATAATTAAATTAGCTTAAATAATTTAAATTAATATTTTAAAAACAGTTTAAAAATAAAAAAATAAAAAAATAAACTTAAAATATAGGGGAATATTAAAGACCTTAAATAAGAGATTAAGAAAAGAGGGGCTAAAAGTTTCCCTAAATTCTGTACAAAAGGGAGATCTAAGTGTCCGAAAGAGGGGAACCCGAGGTTATTTCCAGCGGAGAACCAATTACAACCCCCAGCCTAGTATTCCCCCAAAACCCTAAGAAACCGCCTAAAAAGGCTCAAGCTAAAGCCCCTTAAATAAAAACAACAGGCTAAAAATATACTTTCGCTATAGTAGCACTATATACTACTTGCCCAAATATCCTCTACCTAATATTAAAAAAGCGCAAGTTAAGTTTGTTTAAGGCTGCTATAATAGGAGAAAAAAAAGCTAAGGTTATTAAGGCAGAGGTTTTTTAAACCCTGGGCTTTTTAAAAATAACGCTAAAAATCCCTTAAAACATAAATAACTATACTCGGGAAAAGAGCTCATTAAGATATGTTAGACTTTAATAGTGAAAGGGTTGGTTAGCACTAAGGAGGGCCAAAAGCCAGTAAAGGTCAACTTAAATACCCAGGCCCAAGTAGACCTGGTTAGCACTCCTTTTGCAAAGAGACACGGCCTTAAGATGTCCCCGAAGAGTGTAGTACCTCTAGTCGGGGTACAAAATAGTTCTATTCCAACAGCAGGGGCATATTATGTACAACTTTTGCTTAAGGACTGCTTTAAAAATTAGAAAAAGAAAGTTTGAGAGTGTATTGCAGTAAAAAGGAAGCATTCTAAATTAGCAATTCTTTTAAAAATACCAGGCCTAAAAAAGTTCCAAATAAGCCTAAAGTTTTCCCTGAGAAGCTGATAGTTAAAATAGGACCAACTGAGGGTTAGAGAGCAGGGTTAGCAAAAATTATTATAAAATATAAAGCAATCCGCATATTGTTTTTTTTCTTTTTAATATTATTTAATAAACCCTTAAAGTCCTTTAAAAAGCTTGAAAAATTAAGGCTAAGGGGGATGCTGGAGGAAGACTTAATAACGGCTAAAATGCCTTCAATCCCCTCCCAGTTAGCAGACTTAAAGCTATTTTTTTAAAAGGCAAGCGTAAAAGCCTTTCCCCTACAAAGGGCTACAGACCACGCTATTAACCTGCTATCTGAGACTACGCCTCTATTCCTGCCACTAAGGCCGCTATTTAAATTAAAACAGACCACGCTTTAAAAATAGCTTAAAAAAAGCCTAAAGCTAGGGCAAATAACCCTAAATAAAAGCCTTATAAAGGCTCCAGTTTTATTTATATTAAAAAAAGATAAAAGCTTATAATTATATATAGATTATTAAGTGTTTAATAAAATTATAATAAAAAACTGCTATTCTTTGCCTTTTATTATAGAGATCCTAAACAAACTGTTAAGGGCCAGCTGCTTTTTAAAAATCAACCTTACTAATGCATACCACTAGATTTGCATTTAAAAAAAATAAATAAAAAACTGTATTTAAAATGTAATATAGTTATTATAAATTCAAAGTCCTCTTATTCAGCCTTATAAACGCTTTAGCGACCTTTTAATTATATATTATAAAGGTTTTAAGCAATTATATTAATATTTATATAATTATATATTTAAATAATACTTTAATTTTTTTATAAATAAAGAAAAAATATAAAAAACACCTTTAAACTATTATTAAGCGGCTATTTAATGCAAAATTATATATTACTTTATAAAAGTACACTTTTTTCAAAACTGAGGTCAAGTTTTTCAGGTTTATTATAAACTAAAAAATAATATAAATAAACTTTAAAAAAGTTTAAGCTATATAAAAATAGCCTACCCCAAAGACATTCTAAAATATTCAGATGTTTCTAAAATTTTGCAACTATTATTACCATTTTATTAAAGGATATTCAAGCATTGCTCAGCCCCTAAATTCCCTTCCTAAGGGAATAAAGCATAGGCAAAAGCCAGGTAAAATTAACTTATACAACCCTAAACAGATTGAGGCCTAATTTGCTTTTAAAAAGTTAAAATTCAAATTTCAAAAAGCGCCGCTTTTGCGCCACTATAACCCGGCATTATTTATAAGAGTAAAATGCAATATATTAAATTAAGCTTAAGCCAGTGTTATTTTCTAATAATTAAGCTATAAAACAAAGCAAATCTGGCATCTAATAGCGTTTTAGTCTTAAAAATTCACTAATATAAAGGTAAACTAGTCTATATATAACAAAAAGCTTAATACTATTATAAAAAGTTTTAAATATTAGCGCCAATATTTAAAAGGTATTTAAAAGCTTATTACAGTTTAAATAAATTATTATAATTTAAAAGGGTTTATAAAGTACAAGAAACTAATATAAAAACAGGTTTAATAGCTAATATATTTAATAAAGTTTAATTTTACTATTAAATGCCGCTTAAAAAAGACAAACCCTGCTAATGCGCTTTTAAAAAAGCCTAACTATATAATAAAAAAGATTTTTAAAAACCTAAATTAGCTTTTTATACTGAAATTAAAAATAGCTATTACTATAAAAGTAAATTTAAAAAACTACTAAAAAGACTAGCTAGGCCTTAAGGGCGCTATATTAATATTAAGCACAAAGTTGCTGGGGCTTATAAAAAGTAAGCCCTTATTAAGCAAAAGCTAGCTTAACTCTATAAGCCTATTACAAGGGCAGTTTATAACTAGAGTCCGGGCTCAAGTGTACGCCTTAGGCGCTAGCACAATACGCCCAAAGCCCTACACTTTGTTATTAAAGTTAATCTGCAAAGTTTTAAAAAAAAACTCAAACACCCAAATACAAAAAGCCCTTTTAAAAAAAGAAATAATATAAAATTAACTAAAAATAGTTACAAAGTCTAAGACAGGCTATTATATTATAAAAATCGCATACTTGTGCTAAAACAAAAGGCTTTAAAACAAAAGACTTTGCAAATGAACTATAATATACTACTTAACAGGCACTGGGAACAAACTTATATCCGAAACTTAATTAAAAAGCACTTTATTTAGCCAAAGCTAAAGGAAAGTGTAGCAAAGTATATGCGCTTTTATATAATATGTTAATGCAACTTTGTTATATGCTATTACTTATATAGCAAGCTTGCTTTACTTTTAATTTTAAGTAAAAAAATAGAAACGTTATTAATAAACTTTATTATTACACTTTTAATAATATTAATAAATAGTAAAAAAGTTAATTTTATTTTAATAATTATTAATTATCTTTTAAAAATATGTTTTTTTTATAGTTAGTATAATAATAAATATAGCTAAACTAATAGTGCTATTTTATAAAAAGATTAAATATAAGTTTAATTTTTTTAAAAACATTATAATAAATTATAAAACTAATTTTATAAACATATTTTAATAAATATTATATAAATTTAGGAAAATTAAAATACAATTTATTATTATATATTATTTATAACGTAACAGATAAATTAAAAAAATAAATTAAATAATTAGGTAATACTTGTGCGGTTTTGTTATTAAAAACTAGCTAAATTAGCCTGTACTATTAAATATAGCGCACTTTGTATATAACTCTGCAATTAATACTACCACAGGATTATTCTCATTTAAGGCTATATACGGGTATAAACCTTCATTTTTAATTCCACAAGGGCAAGGTGCTACTAAAAACAGTATTCTGGGGAGAGGGGGTATTAGCTGCTTATAAAAAAACAATTAAATTTAAAATGCTACGGAAATCCCGTTAAAGCTAATAAAGTCAGACAGTAAAAGCGCAGGCAAAAACCTATAACCGACAGCATACCCCTATACACTTTAATATTAAGCAATAGGTTATACTATTAACTAGGCACCTTCGCCTTAAGAATAAAAAGCTGGCCCTATAGTATATAAGGCTTTTTTGGGTAATTTTAAAAAAAAGGAAACAAGTATACTAACTTGCACTGCTAGAGAAATACGCCTAAATTTACAATACCTTTTACATAAGCCTATTAAAACCTTAACACACTTAAAAAAAAATAAGTTTTTTATAAAACATTAAAATATATTAAAATTAAAAATTAATAAAATAAAATAAAAAGTTAAAATAATTTAAAATTATTAAACTTAAAAAGAAGTTAGCTATTATTTAGTAAAATATAAAAAATAGCTAATTAAACATAATTTTTAAATAATAAAAAAAATATATTTGCTAAAAAGCTAATTAAAAGTTATTGGAAAATAAGGGGGCAAAAATATAAACGTTAAAGGGACAGGTTAAATAAAAAACCGAAAAAGGCACAACGGCTGTAAAAGGGAAGCATAATAGTTCTGATGTGGGCCGTTAAAGTAGGTCAGGGTTACTTAAGAAAGCTAAATAATTTGAGGCCAAGGTGCCAAGGTGGCTGAATAACGGGCCTTAAGGGAGGCAAAAAGTGCCTATAAGCGCAGCCCAAGGTCCAAAGTTTAAAAATAATAAGGCCCTAAGACCTCAAGGAGGTATATGCGGCAGCCCTAAGATTATAAACAGGGGCTATAAGCGCAAAAGAATTATTAATAAATCAAACTAATTATAAAAGTAATATAATAGTTAATTAATAATTATAGGGTATTAGAGCCTAAAGAAAAGACCTGTAGCTTAAAAGGGCGTAAAAGCTAAGCTTTAGCTAAAATTAAAAATAATACAAATGCCAGCCCAAAGTCATCCCGAAGCTCTACCACTTAACAACCCCCCCCCTAACTGAAATTACTATAAAATTATTCCAAAAAACAGATTGTTTAGCAGGGCTGTTTATATCCTATACGTTATCTCTTATAACAGCAGCATATAAGCCTTTAGCCAATCCCTAAAAGCCTCTGCTATAATTTGGCTAACTTTTTCCAGGAAGTTCTGCACAGCAGTATGCCAGCTAGGGAACCTATTATTAGCGGGCATAATGCAAAGGATTAAGCGCCAACTTGCTACTATATCCTTTAAAACGCTAGCTACCAGAGCTATACCCTATATATTGCTAAAATTCAGCTTAATTAGGCTTATTAAGTATATATAAAATAAAGCTTAAAAATAAATAAATAAAGCTTATATAATAGCTAGTTTTTATATAAAGTTAGTTAAATTATAAATTAGGTAAGGTTTATATTTATATTAGGGATAGTAACTATAACTCCTTTAGTCTTTGCTTTAAAATCAGGGACTTGCTTTTTATAAGCTGTAAAATTACAGGGCTTATTAAATAATAGGGTTACAATTATATAAACTAAATAGCTTTAACTAGTATTCAGGCGCTTAGTTTATTTATAAGTTATTTAAAGGTTTAACCTTTTGTAAAAAGCTTTTAAAACTATATGTATAAAATATATATTAATAATACTATTTATAATTAAAAAGTCGCTTTAATAAAGAATATTAATAAAAGCTTAGCATTTTGAAAAAAGTATAACAAATTAGGCAATATAGCAAAATATATTTATTTATATATTAATTATAATAAAAAATACCTATTTGCAATAAAATATAAATACTTAATTCGTAAAATATAGCAAATTAAAGCTTAATATAATTGCTAAAACTTTATATATATAAATATTATAAAGGAAATATATATAAATTATAATAACTTAAATTTTTTATTAATTATTAAGTTTAACTAATTACCGGATATAGCTAAAAGTGCTGCCTGGCGCTAAAGGACAAACTAATAGCAAAGTATAGCTAATGCGCCTTATAGCTGGCAAGGTAACTTTTATAGCCTTAGCTGGGAAATGCATAATATAGTTGGGCAGGAGAACAGGGGTTTTTTTACCTTTTCCTTTATTAGTGCGGTTTAGGGTACACAGCGGGCCCAAATCTATAATGCACTAAAGCTGGCGCAAAACCTAACTGCAGGTTTAGCGCAAAACAGAAAAAGGCTCCAACTTGCAGGTATTAAGGCGCAAGGGCCCAGGAGCTCCGGGTTGAGGCTCAGGTTAAAAGCCTGTAAAAAAAGGAGTATTCAAGGCTTAATATAACAAACTAGCCAATTGTAAGTCAAAGAGAGCCTGGGAGCTTATAGGAAAATTGCTAAAAAAAGGAGGTTTAAACTTAACAGAATAAGATAATTACAGTTACGCTAAGCACTTAAATAAGCCGCGCTAGCCCAATTAATTAGCAGCCTTTTAAGCATATATTGAAAAAGGTTAAAGATCAGGCAGGCCCTTAGGCTTAGAAAAAGACAAGCAACTAAACAGCTTAATAGGGCGGGTTATATATATAGGGCTTTTAAAAGTAAGAGATAATTAAGGGGAAATATATAAGGAAATAAGGGCAGGAGCCCTAATATCTCTTAATTATAAAGGGCCAGCATAAGGCAAACCTTAGCTAACAATCTTTTCAAAATCAGGGGCTGATAAAACAAGCATATTAGACATTTTCTTATTACTAAAGTAATATAAAAACTCCTTATTGCTGAAAATATAAAGTATAATTAAAAATAAAAAATGTAAAAGGGGATTTAAATAAGGCTAAAAAAAAGGAGAAACTACCCGTAAAGTTATAATAAGGTGGTTAAAGTAAAAAAAAAGGCAAAACTATTAAAATAAAAAAAAAGGTTTTAAATTAGCGCCAAATAAGCTATATATACCAAAACTGGCTGCTAGCAGCACTAGCAGCACGCCTAAAAGTTAGTAAAAGAAAGGCATAAAGTGTGGCTGGCATGATTAAAAAGCAATATAGGAAAAGCATGCAAAACAAAACTAAATATGCTATAAGGACTTAGCTCTGAGGGGGAGGAACAGTTATAATATTCTGTCTTTTGGGAGTGCTGTAAGCCCTAGTAGCCTATAAAGGACAGCATCCGAAACCCCTGCGAGCAAAAGGCGGGAGGGGGCAAGATTTAGTCTTGCATTATTAGCACACTAGAGAATAGCACTCTTCTGACCCAATTCCTTAATACCTCGTGCCTAGCTCAATTGCACCTAACATATATAATATATATAATTTTTTATAATTGCAATTATAATTATAATATATAATATTTAACTTTTTATTATTTTTTTTATATTAGCTAACTTGTTTTACTATTAGCTAACTTTATTTAATTTTATAACCTTAACCTTTTTTTAGCTTTAATTTCTTTTAGCTTTATAATACTTAACCCCCTTTTTAACACTTAATTAGCTTTAGCTTTTAACTGGTAAAAAGATATTTAATTAAAGTAAAAGTTAAATTTAACTTTTTGAAATTTAAATTTTATTATTTTAATAATAAATAAAATATTTAAAAAGCTATTTATTATAAAAGTTAAATTAAAAAGCGAACTTTATAAGTAAAATGTAATAATTATTATATTATTTAACTGTTTGTTAAAAGGCATTATAAGAGATAATAAATAAAAAACTACTAATATAAAAATAATAGTTTAGCGTTTTTAATACTTTAGCGTTTTAATATTATAGTTTCAGCGCTGATGCCAGCGGCAAGTAAGACAGCATATAATTCTTTTATATAAGCATTAGTATAAACCTATAGTTAATACCTTTAAAAGCTATAATGCCAGCTGCAATTTTTAAAAAGCAATAATAAAAAATGTATTTATTTAATCTTTTTATTTAATAATAAAACTTTTAACTTATATAAAAATGCTAAATTAATAATAATTAAGTTATTTTTAATTTGTTATTATTTAATATCTTTATATAAATATATATAATATATTATTTATTAAAAAATACCAGCAGAAATTGCTATTACGCTAACTAATAGCGATTTGATAACCTCAACACGGAACCGTCCCACACCAGAGTCCGAAGTAGCCGTGCCACTCGGCAAAGTCGAATCTGCCGTTCCACTCGGGGAGCCGTCCTGGGTAGAGTTGCTGGAGTTACCAGCATCCCCGGACAGAGCAGCAGTGACCGGCGCCGCCGCATCGGCGATGAGCAAGCTAGTCACCGCAGCAAACACACTGAGCGCCTCGCCGGCACCGTCCGAGGTTCCGCCGGTGGCGGCGGGGTCCAAGAATGTCTCGTTGCGCCAGTAGAAACCGCACCGCTGACTGACGGCACCGTCATCGCTCTCCACGCACTGCAAAGCCGCGGCCGCGGCCGAGGTCCGGAGGACGGGCAGCAGCTTTTCGGCGAGGAAGGGGGCGACCTGCGTCGCCGACGAGAGCCAGCGGTGGGCGTACCCCTTCATCATGACCATGTTGCTCGTGCACAGCCTTCCCCCCTCGCAGGCTACCTCATAGGCGATCCCGTCCGGGAAAAAGGTCTCGAGCATGTTGTCGCAGAGCTTTTCGGCCCGCTCGCGCCAGACGTCCGACCCGTTTGTCTTGACGGGCGTGTCAGCTAAATCGCAAAACGTTTTTATGACGGGGAGACCTTACGTAGTTGTACATGAATGCAGCGCCTTGTACCAGGACCGCAGGGTTGTAAGAGAACTGAGCCCTATTTATACGGGTGCAATTTTCCTCGGCAAAGGCACCGTCGTATACAGCCCAGGTCTCGTTGTCGATGAAGCCAACAGCGGCCAGCCAGTTCCAGGTGTCCTCGGCATATTCGGCGAACGTGTCGTTGCCGGTGAACCGGGCCAGGCGAGCCCCCATATTGAAGTAACACCCATTGGACATCGCTGAGAACCGTGTGAGCGCTTGCAGTAAGAAACGCTTCCAAAGGCAGCAGTCGTGCGATCACTCACCATCTTTATAATCATAACCGTTGTTGGATGGAGGGATTTGCCAGCGTTGGCCGCCCCCGCACGTGTCGTCGTGCCTATCAGGGTGCGCCTGGGTCTGCCAAACATTCTCTGCGAGGCCGATCCACGACGGCTCACCATCTGCGGTCGGGATGTCGTACTCAGCAGCCAGCAGAGCGGCGGTGCCCCAGAAACACTGGTCGTCATTTCCCATCGAGGCCGTCCAATTAGTAGGCATATAGTTGTCCCGCGGGCCGACCTGAGACAGCAGGGCCCTGGTGGTGATGTCCTTGTACGTGTCGTCGCCAGTCAGATGCCAGTAGTCGAGGTACGTGGCAAAGAAGCTCGCGCCTGCGTACCAGTAATAGTCGCCCATGGGTGGGGGTCCAGGGAGGATCCCTGGGATTTCTCCTGGCTCTTCACCGTGGTAATAGGTCATCGTGTCCCGTGCGAGCGACCGAGCGGACGCGACGAGGGCGTCGTTGCTATCAACCTTGTACTCAGCCGCGGCGCCAGGCAGTGTGCCCAGCAGAAGCAGCGCCCCTGACAAGGACATGACGAAAGAAGAACCCATTGTGAAGCTCTGCTGCTGTGGTGAGTTCCCGGAGCTGGAACGCGAAAGGGTGCTAGAATTCGAGGCCGATTATTGAAACAGAGCGTTTGAAAATGTCCAAACGAGTGGCTGAACGTTATTAATGAATGAATGAGTGAGTCTCTTGAAGTTTCTTCGAGCCCTTCCTTCTCTCTCGCGGGCCTACACGTCCTGCTGCTTGTCAGCAAGCGACAGCAACGGCAAATACGACAAAGCAAACCCGGAGAGACGGCCCACGAACCGCTCAGGAAAACAGAACGCATTCTCGTGAAATGAGCTCCTGCTTACATACATATGCAAACTGAGATTTACCCGCCGCGCTGGGTAGCTTCTGGTCTGGGTGCCTGCTTGGCATAGCTGGCGCTAGACCTAGCTGGCGCGCCAGCCACATCATGAGGGCAAGGATGCGACGTGCCTTGGATCTTTTTGATTTTTCTCATGCATTCCCCTATTCCTTGCCGATACATAGCACTGATCTAGGTTGTAGGCATGTACCCACTCGCGTCCCGTGTCTAGCCGTACCTATGCTCAGCCTCAGAAGCACTCTTCCGCAGGATCGCTCTTGGCTCGTGTCATGGTTGCCCTCGCTTGTCTGGCGCTGTCGAAATTAATGATTCTGAGACTGGTGATCAGTAGGTACCTTATCATCGCATAGAACCGCGGCTGCAATTCATGGTCTGATGCGTGCCGCTAAGCACGATTATGCTGGCCTAGAACGCGCCTTGCGATGAAATTTGCAAATATACTTAACGTACATGATAAGCGAGTGAGCCAGATAAGCGAGTGAGCCAC
>LJJS01000526.1:0-23302 GCA_001447215.1 Diaporthe aspalathi
AAAAGTGGCCACTCACTGATACTGGCCACTCACTGGCAAACCACGTTATTTTAAATATTATTTATAAATTAAAATTAATAGTTTTAAAAAGTTATTTATAAAAAGAATATTTATTTATTTATGTAATAAATTAAGTTTTATTTTATTTAATTAATTATTTAAATTGTAATTCTGTTATGCATTAGTAGTAAATAATACTTATAACTGTCCAGACGGCCTCCCTGCCTGCCAGCTCGGGGTGATTTAGTGTTCTGCAGCAGAGATCCGCGTCGAGTTTCAGCTCAACTGCCGTTATTTAATGGCATGCTGTAGTTGCCCATACTACTACACCACGAATCTTATTCACTGCCGGTCGTTGCACTGTTTTTCCGATTAATAGCTGCCCCCTTCGCTGTCTTTAGTTGGCGACCGTACCTAGGTATCAACCGTCGACTTCCTCTTATGCGCAAGGAAAAACTACAAACTTTGCGGGTGAATTCGCCACGGATGAACACGCACACGTCGGTTGAGATAGTCTATTGTCTCGTAACTTAGGGTTCATCGCATTTGAAAGTAGTTCGGATCCCCCGTGTCCGGTAATGAGACCTCAACAACACCCTTTTCTCTGGTGCAAAGGTCGTAATTGGCCCAGATTTGCTATATATGTGACAGGATAGGACGTTGAACATGAATCCATCTCCGGCTCAGGCATCTCTCGTCAGACCGGCTTGAGTTACTCCAATTTGTGTGTAGGATTTGCCTCATCTATCCGCGATAGCTGCAAAATATCAAATGGCACCTTCAGCCACCTCACCTTCCGCGAGCTCGTCTCCGGAATGGGTTTTACCCGCATCTACGCCTTCAGTCGTCGCCAGGCCGGAGAAGCTCGCCACGCTATCGAGAAATGGGTTGACCCTACATGAAGCCGTTGTAGAGACAGCTGTCCTCACTGGCCATAAAGACCCTCTCGCATACACTGGCTCTCTTGACAACTTCCAAAGCTTCGACACGACACCGAGCCTTGGTCGGGAGTTTACCGACGTGAATCTCGCGTCATGGATACGCCATCCAAACTCCGACCAGCTCATTCGTGATCTGGCTGTTACCGTTTCTCGCCGCGGTGTGGTATTCTTTCGCAAGCAGGACGACATGACAGTCGAGTTGCAGAAGGAACTAGCACAGCGCATGGGCTTGCTCACGGGCAAACCAGCCACGTCAGACCTCCATATCTTCCCGCTGCGACAGCCATCAAAGGAGATCGATGATGACAAGGTCACCGTCATTACTCACATCGAATCAGAGAAGGCCCTCTCTCCTGAGCAGCAACTTGCACAGCAACGTGCGCGGATCCAGGACCCTCGTGCCACTCCCATGCATCGCATGTGGCATTCCGACACGACATTCGAGCATGTCACGTCTGACTATGCAGTACTTCGCATGGTGGAGAAACCAAGCACCGGAGGAGACACTCTGTGGGCGTCAGGCTATGACGTCTATGACCGCCTTTCGCCACCCTTCCAGGAATTCCTGAAGACGTTGACCTTCACCGGCGGCCAGCCGCGGTACAACAAGGCGGCCAAGCTTACGGGAACCCCGTGGTACGACGAGCCGCGCGGGGCGCCCGAAAATACCGGACGTCACCTTCGCGCCGTGCATCCAGTGGTCCGGACCAACCCTGTTACTGGCTGGAACAGCATCTATGCGCTGGGCCATCACGTCGAGTTTGTCAACGGCGTGACACCAGACGAGTCAGAGAGACTGCTCAACTGGTTCAACGACCTCGTGGTCCTGAACCATGATATACAAGTCCGTTATCGCTGGACGAACAGCAATGATATGGCTATCTGGGACAACCGCAGTGTGGTCCACAGCGCTACCCCGGATTACCTTGACAAGGGCCTAGGTAATAGGCTTGGCTACAGGGTGGCCAGCATAGGGGAACGGCCGTATCTTGACCCCGGCGCCACAGGGCGTGCCTTGGCTGAGATTAAGGAGCACAATGGGGAACAGTTAGCTGTGTAGTCTCTTGGAACCTGAATATTCGCTCGCCGCTTTTGTAACCTTTGCAAGTCTTGACCATGAGTGATTCCACATTTGAGGTATGACACTCAGATATGCAGTGTCTCTAGTTTCCGTAGATAACCTCGTCTGTTTGTCCACCTGTTGAAATTGAACTCAATGCTCTAAAAGTCGCGGGATATAGGTCATCTCCACACAACTGATCCTTGTATACGCATGTTGACGGTTACTGCCATTGGCCAGAACACCATTGTGTCACTTGCCCAGTGATATGACTTCACTTCAACTGCCACCTGAATACGAAGGACGCTGCTCTCGAGCTTCGCGTAAGCCGCAAAGGCGCTAGGAATTCGTACACAAGACGGAGCGTCTACCAGGCGAAGGAAGGAGGAGCAGGCTAAGTTCAGTTGTACCCTTGGTCTTCAATGTACTGCTTCCATGCTACTAGTGTGCTAATTGGCCAATGCATATCCTTATTCACTCTGCTCGTATTCTGAACCTTGACAATTGCCGAGAAATGCTCCCTCAGTTCAGGCAGTTCGTCAGCAATTCTCCTCATTCTCATTGGTGTTGTAGCAGATCAGTGTGGGCAAAGCTGGCCGAAACGGCTTACTGCAAATTAAAGAATCGCCCTGGAGACGAACTTCGAGTTTTGCGTCATCGTGGCTTATGCCGTACTTGTCTTCATATTGGAACATACGGCAACACTCAGCGCTGCCGACTTTCGTTGACAGTCGCCATGCGACTGTGTTGGGCCGCTACGGATATAACGTGCGACATGCCGAGCGAAACATTACTGGTGGCTCGAGTCTGCTGCTCTGTCCGTCCTATTTGTCCGAGCTTTCTTGCCTTGGCCCGCGCGAAAATGCCGAGGCTCTCATCCCAACTCGTCTGATACAGCATCGGCGAATCAAGCTTCATTAGATGTGGAAGACCTTACTAGCCACATCTTGACGTCTGAGGTTAAGCTTTGAAGAGAGACATCGAACCAGCCGCTTCGCAACACTTTTGGTAGCCTGCCGATATGACTGGTGGCTTCACCGGATGAATCGAAAATTGTGCGATCGATTCGCCTCTTGGTGATCACTTTTCTCCCCACAAGATCTGGGCAAAGCCCTCCAACGAAACATACCTCAACTCTTCGTATTACACAATTTGAACGCACAAAGCAACTTCAGCGTCAGAGCGATCTCTCAACATGGCAGCAAGTAAGCCTTCTTTACCGGCGTGGGATCAAGTCATCGTCGACATCAAGAACTATGTTTTTCAGTACAAGATTACGAAAGACAAGGCCAGGGCCCGCGCGAGAGAATGCCTTCTAGACAGTATCGGCTGCGCTATACTCGCAGTCAACACTAGCGATGAATGCAAAGCTTTAGTGGGCCCGTTTGTTACTGGCACTACGGTCTCTGATGGGTTCAGTTTGCCAGGAACAGAACATGTTCTGGACCCCGTCAAAGGGGCCTTTGATTTTGGTGCCATGATCCGGTGGCAAGACTTCAATGATGGGTTGAGCGGCCTCGATTGGGGCCACCCTTCGGGTAAATTATGCTGTCGACCACACTTCACTGTCCACGCTGACTTGGCAACGCAGATAACCTCGGGGCTATTTTACCGGTGTGTGATTGGCTTTGTCGATCGGGGCGGTCGGACATCAAGATGAAGACGCTCCTGGAAGCCATGATCAAGGCATATGAGATTCAAGGCACCTTCCAGCTGACGAACTCGTTCAACACCAAAGGCCTCGATCATACGTCTCTGGTCAAGCTGGCATCCACTGCTGTTGTTTCGTGGCTCATGGGCCTTGACGAAGAGCAGACGATGGCGGCTATCTCGCACGTTTTCATCGACGGTATACCGTTGCGCGTCTTCCGCGCTGGATCAAATTGCATACCCAGAAAGTCATGGGCCGCCGGGGACGCCTGCATGCGTGCCGTTCAGCTGGCCTTCCTGGCACAAAAGGGCAACCCCGGCGCCCGTAGTGTGTTGACAATGCCCCGGTGGGGCTTTTACGCCACTACTTGGCGGGGGAACACTTTCCAACTTCCACGTCCGTACGAGACATACGTTATCGAGACGGTCGCCAACAAGGTATACCCATGCGAGGGCCACGCTCTCCCGGCCGTCGAAGCCATGCTTCAGCACTGTCGCCGTCTTCGAGAGCGTAGTCTTGATCCTGTGCTGGACGTCGATGAGATACATGTGCGCGCTACCAAGGCTACCATCACGATCTTGGACAAACCTTGGCCCCTTTACAACTTCGCAGATCGCGATCACTGCCTGAGGTATATCCTTTGTGTCACGATACTGAAGGGTGCCCCGCCAGAAGTCCAAGACTACGAGGACAACAGTCCCTGGGCGCTCGACAAAGATGGCTGTATGGAAACCATTCGCACCAGGATCAAACTCTCTGAAGATGTTGGCTTCACCGAAGAGTACCGAGCCGACGGGAGAAGCCGCCCGGCGCCGCCAGTGGCGGGTGTGAAGTTGGTGCTTCGAGGTGGCGAGGTGCTAGACGAGGTAGTGATCCGAGATGGCCCGGGCACTCCGTCCCATCCAGGAACCTCGGCAGCTGTCCTCGATAAATTCCGCGGAAATATGAAGGTGGGTGGCTTCTCTGGGCAGGTTACAGAAGAGATCGTCCGCATGGTTCAGGACGACGACCTCTCGGTGTCCAAGTTCGTGGACGCCCTTAGAGGAACCAATGGCAAGGCAATGTTGTGATCACGATAAATCTAGGAGTCCTCGGCAAAATTCAAGATACAGGGCCTGTAACTACCTACCAGTCTCCAGAACTAAGAAATTGGATCACTGCATCTAAAAACACTACTTCGTAGCATCGTTTCTTGGCTTTAGGAGCTCCACCCCAGTTCTCGTAAATCTCAGAGAGAGCACCGACAGAGACGTCAGAGAGAGCCTCATCGGGGCCTCGGGAGCTCAATCGCTTGTGTGTGGTTGAAGGCGGAGGCTAAGATCCATGACTGTGGTCATGTGACGGTACCTTTGCACCAATGCCTCCTGAAGTCCGCTCGCACTCCGCAGCTGAAGTCAACTCAAATGCCGCCGAGCAGATATTTGCTGTTCGAAGGTTTGTCTTTCGGGTAAACTCCACGCTTTTCCATGACCTCGCAGTCGGGAATACCACGTTTCTCGGCAGCTGGATCGGGGCTGAATGCCGTGAAATTCGAGTTACGTACCTAGGTAGCTTTTATCTGTTCCCAAGCTTGTACTTTGAGTGCCAGGTCAAGGCGCCAAGGACAACTTAAGCTCGGAGATAGGCAGCTTCAAGCTTTCTTGTATGGGCCGATTCCCGCCCGTTAAGCGAAAGCGCATGTAAACCCAAAGATCCGTCCGTAGATTTACTAACCGGGGAAATTGCGCCGCAATCCAGACATCGTGCGTAGAGTGATCGCCTCAGATCGTGCCGAGCAAGAAACTGATAAATTCTGGCAAGTGGCTTCTGTCTCCATAGCCAGCGGAAGTCGGCAATAGTGTGAGAGTTGATCATATAAACCATCTACGACGTAGCAGAGCTACGCAGTTATACCTGTTGACAGGCACTTGGACATCCCTTGCTCTTATGTGTTAGAATTGCACCTCAAGAACATCCTCATATCCGTTCAAATCCAAAATGCATAATCACGAAGATAAATCATCTCAGGAGCCAATTGCCATCATTGGAAGTAGCTGCCGCTTCCCTGGTGGAGTCTCCACCCCCTCCGAACTTTGGGACCTACTCAAGGCCCCTCGCGATTTGTCAACGAAGATTCCCAAGGACAGGTTCGACATTGACGCGTTTTACGACCAAGACGGGAGCTTCCCTGGCCGCGGTAATGCACAAAATGCCTATCTCCTTGAGCAAGATGTTCGGGCATTCGATGCGTCTTTCTTCAGCATTCAACCACGCGAGGCTGAGGCTATTGACCCTCAGCAGCGGCTTCTGCTCGAAACTGTCTACGACTGCCTTTCTTCAGCGGGCCTGAGGATTGAGGACCTTCAGGGATCTTCCACGGCTGTCTACGTCGGCTGCATGACGCACGACTTTGTAGACAGTATCAACCTCGACCTTGAGACGGCACCTACTTATACAGCCACCGGCTCAGGAATGAGCATTCTATCGAACAGAATTTCTTACTTCTTTGATTGGCATGGACCAAGTGTGAGTTCCCGAATTGGGCCACGAGGATACAATGTCCCTTTTGATCTGATTGACAATCACAGGAAACAATTGACACAGCGTGCAGCTCCTCACTGGTCGCTGTACACAATGCGGTGCAACAGCTTCGGAGTGGTTCAAGCAAGGTTGCTGTTGCTTCCGGGTCAAACTTGATATTGGGCCCATGTACGAATCCACGTGCCCTTCCGGTGCTTCCAGATGCTAACGTGCTTAGGGCTCTATGTGATATTGAGCAAGCTTGGGATGCTTTCCCCGACCGGAAAATCTAGGATGTGGGACGCTTCTGCAGATGGATATGCCAGAGGAGTAAGTGCAAGAAATCCTGGCCCTTACTGTTGTCACGACCGTTGACTCGTTTTCTGCTATTTCAAAGGAAGGTGTTGCCAGTGTGGTCCTGAAGACTCTGAGCCAAGCTTTGGCTGATGGTGATCGCATTGAATGCATCATCCGAGAGACTGGTGTAAACCAAGATGGAAGAACGCCGGGTATTACCATGCCCAGTCATAAGGCCCAGGAAATGCTCATCCGGGAGACATATGCCAAAGCGGGTCTGGATTCAACAGATCCAACTCAACGCTGTCAATATTTTGAAGCACATGGTGAGCCTATCCATAACGACGCCGTGGTATCGCATCCTGTTCCACTAACACCCTGATCTAGGGACTGGAACAGCTGCAGGAGACCCTCGAGAGGCCGAGGCCATTTCCAGGGCGTTCTTCGGCCAGCGAGAGAGACCAAGCAGTGAAGAACCACTGTATGTAGGCAGCGTCAAGACCGTTATTGGCCATACCGAGGGCTCCGCTGGCATCGCGGGGTTGATCAAAGCATCCCTGGCTGTACAACACGGCGTCATACCTCCGAATATGTCATTCCAGAATCTAAGCCCCAGCGTGGCTCCCTTCTACGACAACCTAAAAATTGTGACCGAGGCCCAGACCTGGCCGGAGCTTCCTCCCGATGCCGTCCGTAGGGCAAGCGTGAACTCTTTTGGTACGTGCGAAAAGTGGTGCCTTACCACATATTGTAAGGGACCATCAAGTAAGCTGACCAACGTTAGGCTTTGGGGGCACAAACGCCCACGCCATAGTTGAACAATACCGAAACCCAACAGAGAAGAGGCACCTCGGACCAAGCTCTGCCTTTTCGATCGTCCCTGCTGTTGTTTCTGCGAGTACGGAGCAAGCCCTAACGGCCAACATCAAGGATTTGCTGGACTGGCTCGAGAGCAATCCAGATGTGTCTATGAGAGACTTAACTTGGTCTTTGTGGATGAAACGGTCGGCACTGGCTGTTCGACGCGCTATCCCTGCACAGACAATCTCGTCTCTCGTCGTTGCGCTTCAACAGGAACTGGATTCTCCTGGAAACAGGGAAACCCCTCTCTTACAATCAGAAATGAAACAACAGCCAGCTATCCTGGGCGTGTTTACCGGCCAGGGTGCGCAGTGGCCTGGCATGGGTCGAGCACTTCTTGCAGCTTCCTCATACGCCAGAGATATTGTGTCGCAATTAGACGACTCCCTCCGAATGCTCCCGCTCAAGTATCGACCTACATGGAGCTTGGTGGAGGAGCTCAACAAAGAGGAGGACGCCTCGCGCGTTGGCGAAGCCTCCTTCTCTCAGCCTCTCTGCTGCGCCGTTCAGATCGTCCTGGTTCAGCTCCTGGCCGCAGCCGGCATCCATTTCAAGGCCGTGGTTGGGCACAGCTCCGGTGAGCTCGCATGTGCGTTCGCAGCCGGGTTTATCACCGCAGAGCAGGCGATACGAATTGCCTATCTCCGCGGTTATGTCACTCATCTGGCCTCGTCGCCGACAGGCGCACCCGGGGCCATGTTGGCGGCCGGCACCACGTACGATGATGCCCTCGAGCTTTGCGGCTTTGTTGGTCCTGATGGCCAGATTTGTGTCGCAGCTAGCAACAGCGCCGACAGTGTCACGTTGTCGGGAGATGCTGATTGTATTGAGCAGGCGAAGGCTATCTTGGAAGATGAGTCCAGATTTGTGCGCACTCTAAAGGTGGACAAGGCATATCACTCTCACCATATGTTGCCCTGTAGGAGTCCTTATTTGGAGGCCATGCAGGAGTGCGGTTGCACTTCCCCAGAACGCACATCCACATCCGGTGCCCCTATCTGGATATCTTCTGTTTATGCGGGCAAATGCATGACGCCACCCGATATCACCGCGGACTACTTCACGAAGAATCTCATCTCGCCGGTTCTGTTCTCTCAAGCGGTGGAAACGGCTGTCTCCGAATACCTGCCTTTCCACGCAGCCATCGAGGTAGGCCCACATGCCGCTCTGCGTGGCCCATGTCTCAGCACAATCGAGCAGTGCGTGGGGAAGGCAATCCCATACCTCGGATGCTTGAGCCGTGGTTCCAACGACCTCGAAGCTTTTAGCCGCGCCATTGGCTCTCTGTATGAAGTCTTTGGCTCTCGAGCTGTCGATATCGACGGATTGACCAGAGTTTTCTCGCCAAGTCAGGCCGTGAAAAGTCTAGCCATAGAGCTTCCTCACTACTCTTGGGACCATTCACGGACGTTTGGTCATCAGTCTCGCGTAGCAAGAAATTATCTTCGTGGGACGACTTCTCCGCCGCATCTTCTCTTGGGAAAGCTGTCACCCAACAGCACGGCGCTGAATCCTCAGTGGCACAAATACCTACGCTTGGGGGACTTACCTTGGATCAAAGGACATCAACTTCAAGGCCGCGTCGTGTTCCCCGGTGCCGCGTACATTGTCATGGCCTTGGAGTCAGCGATGCGCATAGCCGGCGAGCGAGAGGTACAGCTGTTGGAGGTCCTAGACCTCAAGATGGAGAAGGCCATCACCTTCGACGACGACGAGAGTATTGTTGAGATCGACACGACAGTCAACGTTACAACCCAATCCCAGTCAACTGACTATGTCCTGTTTGATTTCCAAATTTCGTCTTGCTTGGCAAAGGAGCATGCCTTATCACCTTCTGCCAGCGGGCGGGTTGTCGTCACATTCGGATCCGGCTCAGTCCTTGCGCTTCCTGTGACCAGCCCTGAGCCTCCGCACACAAACAAGGTCAACGTCGACAGTCTCTACCGGTCAATTCGCAATCTCGGTTACGGTTATGACAATGAGTTTTACGGTATTACCAGCATGCGCCGCGCGGACAGGAGGGCATATGGCACTCTAGCGCTCCACAGACTGATGGACGGAGAACATGCGCTGCTCATGCATCCAGCAACGCTGGATTTAGCGTTGCAGACCTTCTTCGGCGCCAACTCTGCACCCGGCGAGAAGCATCTGCGGTCCCTCGTCATTCCGACCTCTATTGGCCGCATCGCCTTCAACCCATGGCTCGCGCGAAAAGCCAATACCGCTCTGGAGCAACTTGGATACAATTCTTCGGCAGTTGGCGACCCCATCAATGTATTTGACCCGCAGGATATGTCTACTGTCGTTCAAATCGAGGATATCAAGTTCCAACCGATCGTGCCACCGTCCGAGAAGAATGATCGCGAGATCTTTTCGAAGTGGGTTTGGGGCCCTTTGCAGCCGAGCAGCGATCCTGAAAAATACATCGTAACCGCTCAAGATGAGACGTATGCCGGTGTTGTAGAACGTATCACATACTTTCACGTCCGGACCATACTTGACAATCTCACGGAAACCGACGTGGCCGGCGCAGAGTTCCACCTCCAATGTTATATACATTGGTGCGAAGATGTCGTCAGGGAAGCAAGAGCGGGCAAGCATCCATGGTATGATCCACGTTGGGAGGAGGACACAGACGCTGATATTCAACATCTCGTCGACCACGACGCAAAACGATCACCCGACTCACGCTTGATTCGTAGGGTCGGCGAGAATCTGCTGCGCATCATACGCAACAATGAAAACCCCTTTAGTCTGATGGACCACGATGGTCTACTGACTGAATACTACAGAGTCGCCCTTGGTTTCGGCCCCCTACAGGTTGCCTGCCAAGATATCGTCAGTCAGATCACCCACCGCCATCAAAACATGGACATCCTCGAGATAGGCGCAGGCACAGGAGGCGCTACAAAATTCGTCCTTGGCTCAGATCAATTCTCCTGCAGCTCATACACTTTCACCGATATCTCGACCGCCTTTTTCGAGAACGCACAACAGGAATTTGCAGAGCATCAAGAAATCATGCAGTTCCGCGCCCTCGACATAAGCAGCGACCCAATTGCACAAGGATTTAGCCCGCACGGGTACGACTTGATCATCGCCTCGAATGTCCTGCATGCCACGCCGAGGCTTGAAGACACCATGGCGAATGTCCGGCGCCTTCTCAAGCCGGGAGGGCACCTCGTGGTCTCCGAGATCACCCAGGGTCATCTTCAAACTAGGGGGAGCGTCATATTTGGCCTTTTCCCCGACTGGTGGGCCAGTGTGGACGGTCGTTCACAGCCTTTCGTCACCATGGAGACCTGGGAGACACTGTTGAGGCAGACAGGCTTTTCTGGAATCGAATGTCGAATACCCCTTCGGGACGACCGCGTTGCCGTCTGCTCGACATTCTCGACGCATGCCGTGGACGAGATGACGGAGCGATTGTGGCATCCGCTTGCCAGCCCGTTGGAGGAGCCACTGCCACCCCTTATAGTGGTCGGCGGTCAGTCTGAGCGGGGCCACGGCCTTCTTCGCGGGTTCAAAGCCCTTTTGTCAGACCGGCCAATCGAAATGGTCAAAAGCATCCGAGAAATCGGGGAATCCGAATTCCAGCCGCTGTCGACATTTTTGATTCTCACGGAACTCGACGACGAGACGTTCTCCACACTCAGCAAAGAAACCTTTGAGGCTCTGAAATCCCTTTTTTTCTACGCTAAGAATCTACTCTGGGTGACAGAAGACGCCTGGTGCGACCATCCAAACCAGGCAACGACCATCGGATTCCTGCGTTCTGTGCGGGCCGAGTACCCAGATAGCAACATCCAAGTGCTTGATTTCGACTCGATGAATAGCATGGACCCTCGGTTCCTCGTGGAAAGCCTTCTCCGCCTGGAAGCCAGTGATGAGCGGCGTGAAGCCGGAATCTTGTGGACTGATGAGCCTGAGATCTACATCTCCAAGGACACCGCGCTGGTGCCACGGCTGAAACCCGATATCCCCAGGAACAACCGTTTGAACTCAACTCGTCGCCCAATTATAGAACAAGTCGACCCGGACGAATGCATTGTAAACCTGCGCCAGGACAACACAGGTCCTCACCTGGAGGTCGGCGACGACTTTCCGCCTCATCGAGCAGGGGATCCTGCGCTCACGCGGATCCGTGTCCATCACGCTCTCTCCCAGGCTATCCGCGTCAGCGGACAAGGCTACTTTAACCTCCTGCAGGGGACTGATACAGCCTCGGGTCAGCCTGTCATAGCCCTTTCGGAGACGCACTCATCCGTCGTCGCGGTTCGCCCAAGCCAAGCTATAGCCCTGCCAGCTGATCGCGATCTGGACCCTGGCAATCTGCTTTCTATCGCTGCAGAGTTAGTGGCTGAGGCTATCATTTCTGACAACCCGTACGGCGCTTCAGTAGTCGTTCTCGAACCTTGGGAATTCGCCATACAAAGCATCCGTCGTCATGCAGATGCCAATGGCATCCTTGTCAAAATCTTGTCCCAAAAGGAGAGTTCTTCGACAGACACGGAGTTTTGCACCCTTCTGCACGCCAAAGACTCTCTGAGTGTCTTGAGAAACGCTCTACCGGAAAACTTGAACGCGTTCTACGATCTCTCTGGGGACCGCAGGCCAAGTTGTCTGGCACAACGCCTAGTCGCATGCATTCCGGGGAGTTGCACGGCTTACCACGCAAGTTACCTCGTCCAAGGATCCGGGTCGTCAATATCTGGAACCAAAGAGCGTATTGCGACTCAACTCACCATGGCAATATCCGAGGCAAGCAAAGCTGGTGCCATACACACTGCGACTGTAGTCCCTGCCCGTGATCTCAGCACAAAGGAAGCGCAGCATGAGCCATTTATAGTATTTGATTGGACTGTCGACAAACGCCTCTCAGCCAGAAACCGTCCAATCGACACTGGCGATATATTCTCCCATGGAAAGACGTATCTTCTCTGTGGTCTGACTGGCGACCTCGGACGTTCTCTATGTCGTTACATGATCGCCCACGGCGCTCGACACATCGTCCTATCCAGCCGGAATCCCAAGATCGACGGCGGTTGGGTGGACGCAATGGCGCGACTCGGGGGTAATGTCATGGTCCTTCCAATGTAAGTACTTTCTGCAGTCTGGTGAAATCGAGGTCTGACTGATCCTTCCTCACAGGGATGTTGTAAATGCAGCGTCAGTTGATGCAGGGTTGTCAAAGATACGCTCATCGATGCCGCAGATCGGCGGCGTTGCCTTCGGACCCCTCGTGCTACAAGACAGCCTGTTCAAGCACATGGACCTCGAGATGATGGAGATGGTATTGGAACCAAAAATCACCGGCGCTCGCCTGCTGGATCAGAAGCTGGCAGGCTCATCTCCTCCCCTTGACTTTTTCGTGATGTTTTCCTCGTTTCACATGGTCTGCGGTAACTATGGCCAGAGCGCGTACAGTGCTGCCAATGCTTTTAAGCACGGTCTGATTCGACAGCGGAGGAAGCGTGGGCTGGCGGTAGGTACACCCGAGCGGTGCGCTTGAGTGATATGCGATGCTGACAACGATATGAATACAGGGGTCAACAATCAACATTGGCGCGCTGATGAGCTTGGGCTATATTGTGAAAGCTGCCCGAGAGGAGGTCACCGTTGAAGACATCGGGGTCAAGTTTGATGTCGTCGCCGAACCGGAGCTCCACACCCTGTTTGCCGAAGCTGTCGTCTGCGGCCGGGCCGACAGTGATGTGGAGGATGTCGAGCTCACGACGGGGATGGTCTACCTCGACCCGGCCTACGAAGAGAGCATTCACTTCTTTCATGACCCCAGGTTTGGATACTACAAACGAGCGCGTCTGAACGATGCGGTTGGCAGTGGCACCAGTTCTGCGACTTCTGTCAAGGAGAGACTTCTCCACGCAACTACAAGGGACGAGATACGACAGATTATTACAGGTGAGTTTAACGGCCATAAAGGTTGAGGCAAATATTGATTCTTCAAATAGATGGATTGGTGCAGAAGTTACGCGTGGCATTACAGATCGGCACGGACGACGAAGAAGGCCTCCTCAGTGTGCCTTTGATCGATCAAGGCATCGATTCGCGAAGCGCAATCACCATTGGCAATTGGTATGTCTTGGAGTACGCTCCGTGAAACCAGTCATTCTCTTACTGATTCCGTCCAGGTTCTCGGCCAATTTAGGTCTTGATGTTCCGCCACTCAAGATCCTCGGTGGCGCATCAGTAGCGGACCTGGTCGGTGAGGCCATCGGCCAACTATCGTCCGACTTGGTACCGGCCGTGGAGTATTCCAATGGCACTTCAGCAAGGTCGGACGACTCGGAACTGCTCAGCTCCACTGTTTCTATTGAACCGGGTCAGAGTCTGCCCACCGAGTCCACAACGCCCTCGACCAATGGCTCAGAAAATGAGGACAAAGGCAGTGGTTCACCCCGCCAGGAGCCCGCGTCAATCGCACAGGAATACCATTGGAGGCTGTGCCGCGATCTGGACAGCACGAAGCTATCTAGTGCGGCCGTGGGAGTATACATGGACGGCCAGATCGACCCAGTCACATTTACAACGTCCATCGACATCGCTCTCCGCCGACATGAGATTTTCCGCACGTGCTTCACTGAAAAGCCACAAGGCTCAGCGACTCTGGTTCAAGACATTAAGAGTTCACCTGCAATCTTGTTCAAGGTCATTTCCGTAGCTGACCAAGCTGCCGCGGAGCGTGGCCTCAACGACCTGGCAGATCGCGAATATGACCTCAGCGGAGGAGACACCATGCAAATACTCCTATTCCAATGGAGCGCGGACAAGAGTTTACTCGCCTTTGGATACTCCCAGCTGGCCTTTGATCGGTGGACTATCAACAGGCTCTTCTCGGAGATTTGCAAAATCTACGACGGCGTCAGCCTGCCGCCCGCGCCTCAGTATGCTCCCGCCGCCAACCGACAACGCGACGCGTACGACTCCGGCTCCATGGAGACCAGCATCGCACACTGGATGGCTCAGTACACCGGTGGCGTCCCGGACACCTTGCCCATCATGAGGCTACCACACGCGCAGCCCCGAGGGACACCGCTGTCGTTCGAGGAGCACTCGCTCACCATCCGCCTGGACGCGATGAACGCGCTGCGCATCGGCAGCGTGAGCCGCATGCATAAGACGGCGAGCATGCCCTTCTACCTCGCCGCGTACAACGTGCTCCTGGCGCGGCTGTCGGGATCCGCTGACATCTGCATCGGCGTGATGGCGGACTTCGCGAACAACAAAAAGTCCACCCACGGGGCGATGGGCCTGGCGCCGCCAGTAGCCATGGGCAACCTGTCGAGCCTCCTGCCGATGCGCTTCGCGTATTCCGCCGGGGTCACCTTCGTCGAAGCACTGCTGGCGGCGACGGAGGACCTCGACAGTGCCGCGCAGCACGCGGGTGTGCCTCACGGCCTGGTCCTGGACCGGCTGGGCGCCGGCACTGGGGACATGACACACGGGCCTCTTTTCCAAGCAGTGTTTAGGTATAACCAGGAGAGGATAGACGGCACCACGATGGGGAATTCGGCAGTGGCAGCGCCACCTCGCAACCGCACGCGGTCGCCGTACGACGTCACCCTGGAGGTGGATGACGACGGGAAGAGGGAGCCGCTGCTGACCTTCAAGCTCCAAAGCTCTCTGTATGCGCAGGAGGACCTGCAGGTGATCCTGAACAGTTATCTGTTCACGCTCTCCGTTTTCTCGCGTAACCCGGCGCTGCGTGTTGAGGAGGGAAAACTTGACCCTTCTGTTATATCTACCTGAAAATGGTTTCAACAGGTCTAAGAGTCCAATACACTGTGAAGCTTCGTGCCACGGGAAGGAATGACCATAAACATGGCTGCTGACATGAGAGCGTTCGTTCTAAATCTCGCTATAGCCAAACTTGTTTTTTCAAACGTTGAGGCTAGTCATTTGTCACGGGTCTCAGACGCTGACAGAGGATGAATGCTGAAAGACTTCAGGATTGCCAATGCAGACGGAGCAGGATGGTTTTGAATGGCTGTTATCCCTTGACATCAAGTGACTGCTGACGAAGAGAGGTTTTACTCGTTCAAAGATTTGTAGCGGTACCGTATCATTTTATTAATGAAAGCCGCTACGACTAATGAACCCCTTTTTATATTCAAAAGCAACGAGTATTTACAAGAATCCAAAACGCACCAGAAGGCCCTTATACATCACAAGGACACTTGACTCCACCTCTCAAAGTCGTCTTTCCACGCATTTAGCAGGAAGCGCCACCGCTGGGGATGTTCTGGCACTTGGTGCTCTTCTTTCCACCAGTGACACTGTTTCCGGACCACGTCCAGCCGGAGCAAGAGCCCTTGCCGCAGAGGAGGTAGGTGTTGGTTCCAGAGGAAGCAACGGTGCCCTTGACTCCGGTGACAGTGAGACCAGTGATTGGGACACCGGTGGTGGGGGTGCCGGTGGGGCTGCCGTTCTCGTAGTCCTGCTCGATGACGATGCCGTACTTTGAGATGTTGCTGAGGGTGATATCGTTGAAGGTCACACCACTGACCTTTCCGGTAGCGCCGGAAACCGTCTTGACACGGACGCCGTTGTCAGAGTTGATGACCTTGCTGTGCTCAATTTTCACGGTGTTGACGACATTGTCGGAACGGCCGCCCACCGAACCGATGGACAGACCGTGGCCTCCAGTGCAGGAGCCACCGGTGAAGGTGATGTTCGTGCCGGAGTTGATGGCCAGGCAGTCATCCTGGTTGTGCACGACGGCGCCTGAGATATAGATGTTCTTGGATGACCCGACGTCGAAGGCATCCGTGTTGTGACCGACCTCGCCCTTGTCGCCAGCCGAGTTGTCCAGGGTGACATCAATGACGTTCAGGTCGGTGGCCGAGTTGATGCTCATGAACTGGACCGGCGAGTTCTTGACGTTCAGGCCCTTGATGTTGGACTGGTTGAGGGAGTGGGCGTAGAAGAGCTTGGGCTTGGTCTTGCCGCCGTTCGAACCCTTTCCGTCCCACCACTTGGCTCCGTTACCGTCGATGACGTGGCCGGAGGCACCGGTGACGGTGATATCAGTTCCGGAGACGGAGATCAGGGGGCCTTCCCACTCCTTGTAGCCGAACGAGGTGGTACCTTGGAAGATGACCTGGTTGAGAAGAAAAAGTGTCAGGACAGTGTGTCACATTTCCTGGCGCCATAGAGGACATACCTTGGTGCCAGTTTTCAGCTTGGTCAGGTCAAGCGTGGTGCCGGCGGGCACGGCAATGTTGTTCAGGGTGATGGTGGAGCAAGAGGCCTTGCCCTTGATGGCGGCGGCAGCATCGGTGAAGGTGCAAGCGTCACGCTTGACCTCAGCAGGCGCGGCGTTGATCATGGGCAGCAGGGCTGCGAGGGCGACGACGGGAAGCATGTTTGCGGTTTTGGTGGTGTTGGACCGGAATGTAATGAATGCGCAAGCGCGGAGATGGAGATTCGAAAGGTAATGAACGGAGGCGAGTAGCAGTCAATGCTGGGCTTCAACGGATGAGAGAATGAGAGACTGGAGAAGAACTTAGCAAGGCTGATGGAGCTGGTTCCAAGATCTGACTGTTTGGCAGTGGCATGTCCTCTTTATACCTCGATGACCGAGAGGCCTTGATTCATGGCGACAAGCATACTGGGGTGTGTCTGCCGTCTCCTATTACGGCAGTGCCGTCCGGATCACCAACAAGTACCGGCAGAGTGGACATTCAGAGCGGATATTACGAAGTGGAGATTCTCCAGATGGAGACAGAAGGAACGGAGGGGAGGAAGAACGCATAGAAGGCATTGTCCGTTGCCTTTTTTGTTGTGAGCTGGAAATTAATCTGCGCACGTGTGAACGATTCTTCTCTTCTAACATCGAACTGCAGGATGGTCACGATGCATCACCAACTTGAGGCATGAAAGTAGCACTGTTGCAGCGTTGTTCATGAGAATTCGGTGAATCACACTTCCATCAGCATTGCGTGTTGATGACCGGGAACTCTGGGAGCGGCAAACAGAGTTTACCGAACGTCAAACATCCGTCTACGGTATAACATCGGACCCGACCCATCAGTCAAGCTTTGGGACGGCTGCTCATTGCTGCCCCCTGCCCCGAAGACAGGTTACATCCAGGGTCAAACAAAGCTAGCGAAAATGGGGACCCTCCAAGCCCCCCGTAATTTAGAATAAGATCTAGTTCAAAGCCAAGGGAAAGCTTGTCCCCGGCCCAAGTCTAATCTCCTCCATGTTACACGATTGGTGGAATCCAGTGCATCATTCGACTAAAGAGGAGCCGCAAGTTCGGCTTCTAGACGGCCACCTATCCAGACCAGCTATGTCATGGAAACAAGTTTCGCTAATGCAGACACATGACGGGGCCGTGAGCTTGGTATCCACATATCGGGAGCAGCGAATTAGTATGGACAGAAAACGCCACAAGTAGGGGGTCAGAAAGGTCAGACGCTACGTGTAGACGAGATCACAGGCTTGCGTGGTAGCGAGCCCCACACCACACGCTCATGAGGAAGTGAGGCACCATGGTCACATCGAACATCTTGCCTTACCATGTTTCCTTTCTTCTCTCCTCTTTTCCCCCACATGGTATGAGCAGTACCAAGATATGGGACGATGGCCAGATCTGGAATTATGACTGCTCAAAGCCACAGCTGTGTGCGCGTGTCGCTCCTGGTGGCCGAAGTCAGCGATGTGGCCGACAAGAGCAGCATCAAGCATGGGCAGCGTACAGAATCCAGCAATGTATGAGTTGGTCGAACGGATCATTTAAGACCAATGATAAGCATGTTCTCACTCTAGAATTATGAATCACTTGCGCACGAGTCCACTCGTAATATGACGGTGTGTCTGTGTCTGTTGTCTGAGCCTGAGAGGTGCTGATGCGGCGACTGCGCCGAATTGTGTGGGTTCTCGATTCGGGTTCGGGGGTGTCAAGGTTCTGGCCTCTTCTCCCCACTGTTCCATATGCTTAGCAAATGCTTGTTTGTACGATGTATGGAGCTGCTACGTTCTGTCGCGTTGCCTAGACCGGTCTAGTTTCGGCCTCCTTTTCAGGGTGGGTCTGGAACGAAGCGACACACCAGCACTTCTTACTTGAATGCACTGGCTCCTTATTTTGGGACATCGAGGGGGGTTATGTGAATTCGGAGACCGCGGAACGGTGGATGAGATAGCAAAGCGAAGACCACAATCTCTTCACGACATTACTCGCAGTTGCAACATGTTCCGCGGCTCAGCCAAACTCCCCAAATCCTTGAGTTACTAACACTGAACCATGTGCGCTGTAGTAAAGTGGCTGGCCCTGATTCTGCCATACCCCCGATTCCCGGCGCCTTTGCATATTATTCATAGCTGCATAAAACTTTATTTATTGCCCGTTTTAAAATACTGTTTATATATTTATTAATTTTAATAATAATTAGCTTGTTTATATTATATAAAGTATTAAAAAGTATTAAATATAGCTTTTTATATAAATAATAAAGTAAAAAAACACGAATTTTTTCCCTTTTTGCCAGGCTTTAAAAAATCTAAAAAAGGGTTTATTTCTAGGTGTATAATTAGTTAAACGCTTTAATATTATTTAAATAATAACGCTTTTTAATTTTAATTAAGTTATATAATTTTTATTTACTACTTTTCCCTTTTTATTCTAGCCTTTTAAAATATCTCTTTTTCCCGCTAGCTATATAAATATAAAAGTATTAAGTATATAATTAATATTTATATAAATACTTTGCTTTTAAAAAAATCGTTATATATATTATAATACTTTATAATTAATTTATATAAAGTTTTTTTTTAATTAAAATAATCCTTTAGTTAATTTTTGTAAATAGCTTAATATAAAAAATTATAATTAAAACTTTATATATTTTAAAAATATTAAACTATTTAGTAGGTTTTATATATAAAAAGTTTATATTTAAAAAAGTTAAATTTATATTTAAAGTTATAATATATAATAAAAGTAGCTTAGCTAAAAGAATTTATTTTATATAAAAGTACGTTAAGTAATATTATTACAGCGTATTTAAAATTATAACAGTTTATTTATATATAAAAAGAAAAGTATTTTAGCAGTATTACTGCTATATTTATAAGTTTTCTTTTTTTTATATATAATTAATGTTTTATATAAATAAAGGCCTCTTAGTAATATTAGTGCAATGAGAGGGTTTTTTATATAAAAGTTAATTAAGTATTTATTTAATAGCAACGCAATAGCTATAATAATTTATATAATTTATTTTCAATATATTTATATAAGTAAATATTTTTTTAATCAATTTATATCTTTTTAAATATTAATTAATATTAAAAGGTATTATATAAGGCTTTTTATATAAATAATAAAATAAAAAGAACTCAATTCACTTTCTTTTTACCAGGCCTTAAAAGGTTTAAAAAACGGTTTATTTATAAGCGTATAATTATTTAAACGCTTTAAAATTATTTAAATATAAATACCATTTTTATAATAATAACAAAATATTATTATATTAATAATAATACTTTCTTTTTACGTTTTTATATATAAAAAATAATAATTAATATTATTAATATTTATTAATTGTTTTATTCTTTATTACTTGTTATATAAATATAAAACGCTTTTTAAAAAATTATTTTGAATTTTATTTTATTATATAATATAACTTTTATAATTTCTTAAAAGGCTTAATTAAAAGCCATTATAAATATTATAACATTAAATTTATTAAAATAGCCTTTTATTAAATTATATGCAGCGAAAGGGCACTAGGTCTGCTAATTTAAAAAAGTACAAGCCCTTAATAAAAAGGCTATTGTTTGCTTTATGTAATAGCCTTTATATTTTAAAATTTAAAAAATAAATATAATTATTAATAATATAAACTTTTATATATGTATATATAACTTGCTACATAATAAAAGCTATTTAATATTAATTAATAATTATTTAATTATAAGTTAGCGACAAGAAAAAAATTAAGTTTATATAAAACTTATTAATTTAAAGAAAAATAATAAATTATATATTTAAATTAAATTATTTAAAGTATTTTATTTTATATTTCAAATATTATAATATTATTAATATATTATATAAAAAAATAAATTAAAAATGCAAACTTTTTATTCTTTTTATATATTAAAACTTATAATATTATTAGCTAGTTATATAAAGATTAAAAAATAAAATATATTTAATAATATAATTGTAAAGTTTTTTTTAATATTTTATTTTATATAATATAAAATAAAACAGTTTACAAAAAGTTTAGTTTATATAATTTAAAATAAATATTTTTTTATATTATTTAATAGTTATTTTAAAAAATAACTTTATATTAAATTATAAAACCTTTTTTAATAAAGTTTTAAATGTATTTAAAAAAAGGTTATATATAATAATAGATTTAAAATATGAGAATAATAATATATAGTAATCTTTTCTAATAAATTATTAAACTAAAAATAAAAATAAACTATTTTTTATATTTTTAAATATATATTTTATATAAATAATATTAATAATAATTTATTTAAAATTAATAAATAACGTTTTAAAAGGGGTTTTATATAATAAGTTTAAAAAATAAATAATTATATAATTTAAAAAGTTTAATAAAATATTTTTTAAAAGTTTATATAAATTTATAAAAATTAAAAGTTTATATATATTAACGTTATATATATAATACTTTAATATTAAAATAATTAATTTATTTTATATAATTAAAAGTAAATATATTTTAAAATATAATAATAAATAAATAATTATAAAAATAATTATATAATATTTCTAATATTATAATTATTAATAAATTAAAAATTAGAAATATTTAATTATATAAAACAAAAATGAATTAAAAATATTAAATATAAAATCTCATTTTTAATCATTTTTGAAAATATAATTTTAATATTATAATAGTTTTTAATAAAAAAATAAGGCAAAAGCAAACAGGCGGTTTGTGACCCTTCCTGAAGCTCGTGGGAAGAAACGAAAATGCAGGCTTGAGCTTGACTCCGACCCCATCGCTCATCAGCGAGCCATTGTCTGCCGCGGCACATCTTGCTTTCGTGCTAAGGCCGTCGGCGCAGCCGAGTTCGACAGCGTCGTGAAGTATTCATGGACTTCCAGCATGCGACCACCTGAAGCTGACCTTCTCAACAAGGCGAACGACCGTGGAGTGAAGGGCATCGCGAGAGTAGTGGCCTACCAAGAGGAAGTTACCAGCATCAGCAGACTGCGTCAAGACCCTGTTTTCTCTACTCCGCATAAGTTTCGCGGGGTGTCGCGCAGTGCTTATACGTTTTTCTCTTAGTTGCAACTGCTACTCAGCTACTCGTTGAATCAATTTCTAGGTTTTAGCATTGTCAGTAACGGATTTGGGAAGAGGAAGTTTGGAGATGGATCGAGTCATGCGTCCAAGAGGTCCCGGTCGAACAGCCAGGCAACCGAAGCGGAGCGCGGAGAGGATGAGGTTACATACCCCGTGGAGGAACCACAAGGTACCAGTCTTGTACAGAAATCCACAACGCCGTACGATAACCGCATTCTCCGCGTCCTAGCCATCTCTCCCGCCGGGCGGTCCATCAGCCAGTTCAGGTCTGTGACCGAGCTCCTCGAAGGCCTTCGAGATGCCATCAGGGTGCATCGCTCACTGTACACGGACGGCGAAATTCTGCACCGCGATATCTCGGAAAACAACATCATCATCACGGACCCTGAGAGAGCGGACGGTTTCCGAGGAATGCTCATCGATTTGGATCTGGCCAAAGAAGTAGGCAGCGGCCCTAGTGGGGCACGTTACCGGACCGGCACCATGGAGTTTATGGCGATTGAGGTTCTCCAGGGAATATCGCATACATATCGTCATGATCTGGAGGCGTTCTTCTACGTTCTGCTTTGGCTCTGCGCTCGACGAGCCTGGGCACTGCCTGGTGCTTCAAAAAGGCCCGCGGCAAATAATGCACTTTCACACTGGTACACAGGGACTTATGACGACATTGCGCGGAACAAACGTGGCGACATGGACAATAATGGGCTCGAAGTCATTCTTAGGGAGTTCCCAGACAGTTTTGACTGCGTTAAGCCTTTGTGCAGGAGGCTGAGGGACGTATTGTTCCCATATCAAGATGGTCTCTTTACTGGTACCCCACAGGAACCAAAGATACTCTATGAACCGATCACTGAGGCATTTGATACAGCACTAGCAGATATTTGACAGTGTGGGCATCGTGGTCACTTGTGGTGGGCTATTTGCCCAGGGCTGGTCGCCACGGGGCCTAGCAAGGTACCTAGGTAGGTATGGCATCCTCGGAAGCGTGGAAATAGTGTTTGATGCGGCGCTTGAGCCAGGGAAGAGCGAATGCAAAAGGCCATAAAGATGGGCGCCATATTTGCGGACTACGCTCGGTACCAACAAGGCCCGGACACGGTGGAGGATTCGGCCAGTGCCGTGCTGTCGGTCATGGACAGCTATCACCTCGAGGGAGGCCGTGCCGGTACTCATTATGGCACCGAGCAGTGGATGTGAGCGACCAGCATACAACGGTGCCATTCATGTGTCGACCTACACCTTGTTCATCCTATACTTCGACCTTTCCTTCCATTATGCGCCCTTGGCATTAACTGGTGACTCACTTCATACTTGATTCTAACTTATGTTCGACTATCGCCCTGGCTCACGTGGTTTCAAGTCTGAAAGCTGATATGACGAACGCCCTTTGCGATACACCTACTCCACAAAATACCTAGGTATGAGGAAGAACAGAGCGAAACCAATCTCTGCGGCCAGTGTCGTAGTTAGATTTGTTCTTAATCCGGGCACAAGTCTCTCCTTTTTTTTTTGTTTCAACAAAAAGAAAATGCGACAATCCCTTTACACAATCGTAAATGCTTAAAGACCCAGCGGTTTGATAATAAATACAATGCCAATAACAATAGGTTACAAAAGAAGAATGAGGATATTCGTACAGACGAAACCGGCTATTGTACAGATAAAA
>LJJS01000530.1:0-38117 GCA_001447215.1 Diaporthe aspalathi
CCCCCTGCCTTCCCACCTCCATCCTTTTCCTACCCGCACCGTGCTTCGGCGTACCTACCTGCCTCACTACCAGCTCAATCCTTCCAATGCTGACTTAAACTTTGCACACAGTCTCCCCCTGCTGTCCCAAAACTCGGGCTGGCAGTGCAGGGTCACTGAGATCCACTAGGAGGGGAGATCAGACTTATAGAAAAAGAGAGACACAGGCTTGCGTGTATGTGCTAGTTAAAAAAGCCAGAGACGGCTTTACTGTTATTCATTAGTTCTCCTCCCTCCCTCTTAGTAGACATGCCCCACATGTACCTACCCTACCACACGGAGGAAGGCTCCTCTTCGGAAATGGACCATACGCGGGGCGGGTTTGCGGGCCGGTATATCGGCATCTTGACGGAAGCCCAGTGTGGGTTTCTGGGGTTTTTTTTTTTTTTTAAGAGCGGCTTCACGGCGGGTGCATCGGCGGATAGGGAGGACGGAGGAGGGTCCGTCCTTGATCTGGGTACATGTCGATGTACCAAGTAGAAACGGCTCGAGCATCCGTTCTAGGAACTGAAAACGAAATGGAAAATGAAAACGAGATGCCAAACATATCCTTCTGCAGTGACGCAGTGTAACTTGTGCATATCACGGGATCAGCAGCAGCCTGGAGAGGTAACTAGATAGTGAAGTGGATTTATGGAGTCATCGTTTGCGCAAGCTCCTTCGAATTATAATCAGCGCCATATATGGGTATCTCGTGAAAACACACAACGCAGGCTCGCATAACCAAAACGCGGGTCAACCAGTTCGTAGGTCGACTGCCAGGTATACACCTATACACCTTGGAGCTCACTCAAACAGGTACAGTGACAACAGCCAGGACCTCCTCGACCACGTCCTCGGGCCCCCAACCGTCGAGCAGCCTCTCGATGGCGCCGAGGTCGCTGCCCCACTGCATGCTCCTCTCCTTGGCGGGCTCGACCATCTTGATGCGGTGCAGATACACCTTGCGGGCGGCAACGCCCACCAGCGCCGGCGTGACAAACTCGAGCCCGTGCAGGGGCGCAAGGGTGCGGACCAGCTGGTCGAGATGTCTCGTCGCCTGCGGGGTGATTCCCCCCGCTACGGCGCGGTGCATGCGCAGGAAGGAGACGATGTTCATCTGGTAGCGGAGGACGTCGATATCGAAGGCGGTGCGGAGGGAGAGCTGGCGGAGGTGGGAGATGTCGGCGGCTGGGAATGCGGGCGGCCTGTTGCTGCTGGTGGCTGGCGTGGTGCCCGGCGGTATGGCGAGGGGCTTTGGGCTGTTGCGGTACAGGATGTCGTTGGTGCTGCCGCGGCTGCGTCGCTTGACCACGCTGGCGGTGCTGGCGATGCTGGCCCGGTCGTCGCCCCTGCCGTCATCGGGATATGAAATGGACGATACATCGTCCCCTTCCAGGTGAGCAAACCCTTCCTCGTCCGGGTCGACCCAGTGCGCCACATAGAAGAAATCGTTCAAGTGCTGGGTGACCCTCGCCTCGCCGCCGCTGTCTGCACCTAGGACTGCCACCAGCATGAAGGTCTTTGGTGCCGTCTGCACCGACGTCCTCGTGAAGATGCGTTTCGTGCGCAGGAGCTCGAGGGCCTGGATCTGGACGGCCTTGGGGGCCTTGTCGAGGTTCTTGGCCAAGACGATGTTGGCAATCTGGCTGTGGGAGGGCCCTGGGGTCTGGGGCGTCAGCGGCGCGATGGCCGGCTGGCCGAGGCGGCCCGGAGCATGGGCGAATGAGACATGGCCGGGCGGAAAGTAGCTGTCGTGGGGGTTCCGTGAGACGTATGGCGACGACAGCGAGCGGGTGGTGGTGGGGCTGGAGGCATGTGGTTGGAGCAGCAGGGAGCTGGCAAAGTCGTCGAGGGTGGTGTTGGCGGAGCACTCGACGACGGCAGACTTGAGGCCAAAGGTTCGGTCGGCGACCAGCTGCAGCTCGGAGACGAGGTCGTGGAGGCAGTCTGGGGGTGTGCTGACGATGCAGTGCTCGTTGTTGATGAGCGACAGCAGGCATGCCAGCTCGACGTCGCTCAGGGCGTGCACCTTTGCGAGGACATGGTCGTCGGCCATCTGCCCTCCTTGCTTCCGTCCTTCCTCTCTCTCTCTCTCTCTCTCTCTCTCTCTCTCTCTCAGTTGTGGTGACAGGAGACGACCATAGTGGATTGGGTTTTGCTGGCTGGAGGAGCTAGCGGTGTGGCAGACGCATTACGTGTTGCTGTTTGTGTCGGTTCTCGATGTGGTGATGAGGGTGGCCGGTGGTGATGCATGGATCGGGCACCTCAAGACCTCGGAGCTCAGACGACGGTTTGGAGGATTGGATGTTGTTGTTGGAGGGGGCAGGGGGCGGAGCAGGAGAGGGGACAGAGATGGGATGAGATCAGCTCCGGGCCCCTGCAGCAATGACGATCGGGTGTCACGGTGTTGGTTTGGCTGGTTTGGCTGGTTTGGCTGGTTTGGCTGTTTGGTTGGCAATAGACGGAAAGGAACAAGAGAGAAACACGGCAGGCAAGCACGTGCTGCTTGTTACTGCCTGTTCCTGCCTGTGCCTGTTGTGCCTAGGCCTGTGCCTCCTGCTGCTTTCAGTCTCAGCACTCTCAGCACTCACTCGTCTCGGCTGTTGTCGCCTGCCTCCACTTCCCTTCGCCTTATGGTGCGTCAGCCATGGGCCCAGCCAGCCCGCCTATCTGCACCATTACGGGGCAGTGGTAACGCTGTCACTCTGTCGCCATCCACCCGCTTCTCGCTTGCCTGCTCTGCTGCTCTGCTTGCATTAGACTGACTACCTAACCGCATTCCCATTCTCCATCGCGACCACGCACGACACCACGTTGCTGCTGCTGCTCTTCCTTTTTTTTTTCTTTCTCCTCGCTTCTGTTGTCTGCTCAACCGAAACACACACACCTACCAAACATCCTGCCTTGTTGCCTCAATTCTCTGCCCTCTTTCCCCTCCCACTCCGACTCCAAGGACCACAACATAGCCGCTTTGGTCAGTGCGCGCTTAAGTGCGTGTCGAGCGTCATCCACTCCCCATCCACGCCTTGCTACCTCGTCTTGTCCCGCAACAACAACAACAACAACAGAGCCGAGCCGCCCACCATGAGCTCCAGAAAGAAGGTCCTCTTGAAGGTACAGTGGCCAGGGACACAACCCCACAATCCCTCCAGGAACCGCTGTTTCTAACAAAATGCTTCATCTGACAGGTTATCATCCTTGGGGATAGCGGTGTCGGCAAGACAAGTCTGATGAACCAATATGTGCGACCTCCGCCTTCCTGTTCTGCACGATTCTCCTGCAGCTCAACAACCTGCAGCACCCCCAGGCCTTAGCACCGGTGTGATGGCGACGCTGACAAGACGGTCCCAAATAGGTCAACAAGAAGTTCAGTGCAAGCTACAAGGCCACGATCGGGGCCGACTTCCTTACGCGGGAAGTGCTCGTCGATGACCGACAAGTGACCATGCAGGTGCGAACATTCCTTCCTCCCCTTGGTCCTTCGATCTCCGCGTGCGGGTAATACTAGGAGGGAAATGTTAACGGTGGACATGTATGCAGCTCTGGGACACAGCCGGCCAGGAGCGCTTCCAGTCGCTGGGCGTGGCCTTCTACCGCGGCGCCGACTGCTGCGTGCTAGTCTTCGACGTCAACAACTCCAAATCCTTCGACGCCCTCGACTCGTGGCGCGACGAGTTTCTGATCCAGGCCTCGCCCCGCGACCCGGACTCGTTCCCCTTCGTAGTGCTGGGCAACAAGATCGATGTCGAGGAGAGCAAGCGCGTCATCTCCACCAAGCGTGCCATGACCTTCTGCCAGTCCAAGGGCGGCATCCCCTACTTCGAGACCTCGGCCAAGGAGGCCATCAACGTCGAGCAGGCCTTTGAGGTCATAGCCCGCAACGCCCTGCAGCAGGAGGAGAGCGAGGAGTTCAGTGGCGACTTTAGCCAGGACCCCATCAACATCCACCTCGAGAACGACAGGGACGGCTGCTCGTGCTAGCCTTTTGGGTTGGTTGGCTTGCCGGCTGATGGGACTGTCATTGCTTTCGAACCGGTTCACCAGCAGGGAGAGGGTGTACTGTGCAGTGCAATCCAGTACACACCAGATCGGAGGGGCAGACGTGGGAGCTACGGAACCGCATTGTGTCGAATGTTGTAGAAGACGGGGCATTGTCTCCCAGAACCTGAATCCATCGTGGGGTCTCTGATGTGACCAGCGTGGATAGGGCGTTGAATTGACAGGTTGCGGGGCTTGCACACACACATTTCATCACACCACGCATCGCACACATCACTAGGTGAGACGTGAGACAGGAGGCGCTGCATGTGGTGGCCCGCCTGGATGAGAACGAGATGGGATGGACTAATGGAATGGTGAATGAATTGGGCCGGTGTTGAATATTTTTCTCCTCTACGGGGTGCTATGGAGAGGGGCATACGTGTGTGTGAGAGAGTTCAGTTCAGGAGTTATACGATGGGAAACACAGCTACGAGGCCGCTGACCATATGCATACATACATGGGTGGGCTTCCAGGAGATAAACCGTGTCGCTCGCTACTTACTATCCAAAGTGTGAGGGATGATATAGTTACTCTGGGTGGTGGCACCATCTATTGTTCACCACAGTCATGCGACAACATGGACCCGAGTTGACACAATTGCCTGCCTGCTCTACGCAACTTATACCGGTCTCACCTCGTCTCCGTGCCCAGCGGCACATGCACCAGCCCAGGGGCTGAGACAGGGGACCCCCCCATCCTGGAGCACAATCGATAATGCATGAGCGATAGCCGCCCGTTTCTGGGTTCATCAGCCGCTACGGACACTGGACAGTATGTCAGTATGTATGCACAGTCAGAGTCAGAGGAACAGACGAGCGGCAGAGCACGCACATGGTTTGTCCCGGCAAGTATCTCTCGATTGCGTGCCGTCACCGACTGACCAAACCAAACCAAACGCTCTCTTCTTTGGCTGGCGGCTTACTCTCTGCTTGTCACCTTCAGTTGCTCGCTCATTATCTCCATGTTGTGATTAATTGTTTCTCGACAATCCCGCGACGGCCATCTACCCCCTCTAAACCCCCCCCCCCTTCACCCAGACCTCCCCTTTCACGGCTCAGACCTCGACGTTCTGGACGGACAATGGGATGAGCACCTCTGTCTACGCCGGCCCAACACCCGACCTCGAAGCCACTTTCGGGCACAAACACCAGTCCTTCGCCATACCTGGCTGCCTCCCAATAAACACGCAGTCATGGCGCCCCTCGATCCCCTAGCCGCCTCCGCCGAGATGTGCCCCGAGCCAGAAGAAATGCGGCGCAGATCCCTCTCCTCGGGCCCGCTCAGCTCCTCCATCACATCGTTGCGCGCACCGGGCGCGACAGGCCGGCGAGGAGCTGGTGGTGGAGGAGGAGGGCTCCTGGCGAGCCTGGGCCTGGCAGGCGTCGCTCGACGCACCCTCGGCATAACCCTGCTCCTCGTCACCGTCTTCCTGTGGACCGCCTCCAACTTCCTGGCCAGCTACATCTTCTCGGACCACACCTACGACAAGCCCTTCTTTGTCGTCTACATCAACACCTCCGTCTTCGCGATAAGCCTGATACCCCTCTTCGTGCGGTACTACATGCGCCACGGCATGCAGGGGGTGAGGGCCGAGCTGGTGGAGCTGTGGGTTAACGAGAAGGGCAGGGAGTACAAGCAGGGCGGCGGGAATAAGAGGGCGAGGGGGAACTCGCTCCTGGGCCAGCCCGCGGTGCTCAAGACATCCGATGACGAGGAGCACGGCTTGCTCAGCGGGCGGACCGGTGATGACGACGAGGACGAGGACGAGGACGAGGACCTGGGCCTGGACGAGCAGGATGCCTCGCCGCGGAGGAGCACGGGCGGCGACAGCACCACGAGCGCCATGCAGATCCAGGACGCGCCGGGGCTCGAGAAGGCCGCCGCCGACAAGCTGAGCCTGCGCCAGACGGCCGTCCTGAGCCTCGAGTTCTGCATGCTGTGGTTCTGCGCCAACTACTTCGCCTCGGCCTGCCTCGAGTACACCTCGGTCGGGTCCGTGACCATCCTGACGTCCACCTCGTCCGTGTGGACCCTCATCTTCTGCGCCGCCATGCGCGTCGAGTCCTTCAGCGCCCGCAAGCTGGCCGGCGTCCTGGCGTCCCTGGCCGGCGTCGTCCTCATCTCCAGCGTCGACCTCTCCGGGAGGAGCGACGAGGACCGCGGCAGCTTCCCGCACAAGAGCCAGGCCAGCATCGCCGTCGGCGACGGCATGGCCTTCTTCAGCGCCATCGTCTACGGGCTCTACGTCACCGTCATGAAGAGGCGCGTCGGCGACGAGGACCGCGTCAACATGCCGCTCTTCTTCGGCCTCGTGGGCCTGCTGAACCTGGTCTTCCTGTGGCCCGGCTTCTTCATCCTGCACTGGAGCGGCGTCGAGCCGTTCGGGTGGCCGCCGACGGGCAAGGTGTGGTTGATCATCATAGTGAGTCTTTTCCCCCTGCGCGGTTCACACGGTCACACGGTCACACACACACACACACACACACACAGAAAGAGAGAGAGAGAGAGAGATAAAGAGAGTGCATGATGTACTAACCAGCTCCAAAACAGCTCAACTCGCTCTCCTCCTTCGTCAGCGACATGTCCTGGGCCTTCGCCATGCTGCTCACCTCCCCGCTCGTCGTCACCGTCGGCCTGTCGCTGACCATCCCGCTCTCGCTCATCGGCGAGATGATCCAGTACGAGCAGTACTCGAGCTGGATCTACTGGGTCGGCGCGGGCGTCGTGCTGGTCTCGTTCCTGTTTATCAACCACGAGAGCGGCGCCGAGGAGGGCGACAAGGACAGGCAGGCCGCGCAATAGCGGCCTGAATGTCCCCCGCCTGCTGCTATTTTGCATGGCGTGGGTGTGGGTGTGGGTATGGGTGTATATATAGCACTTGTATGGCGTTGACGGTGTCATGTCTTTTTTTTTTCCCGGTCTTGGATGTGTTCTTATAATTCTGGCCCTTCAGCCATAAAGCTGCCCGTTAGGTAGGTACGGGCGATGTTTCTGGTATATAGAGAGAGAGATGTACACTGGCAGGTCATCCGTCAGGTGATTGGATAAAATCACAATTATGGAACAAACTATATGCCCACGACACTTGCAGCTCAGGTGGATCATGGGCAGCATGGTCTTGCTTGTCTCCGTACTCTTGCCCAAGGATCCGCAACCGCTAACCCAACTTCACACCTAGATACTGTAGGTGGTAGTCTAAAACCCAAGGACCGATCTCGTAGGGCTGAATACTTATAGAAATTGTGCCCAGAAGCAAAAGTGCATCCCGTCTAAGAACATCGATGCAAGACCTAATAGGCAGGGAAGAGCGAGCTCCAAGGAGCTATTCACTAACTAGACGGAGGCGGGTGACTGTCAAGAAAAGCGCTTCTGCGCCCTAGCAAGGTGCCAGCTGTGGTCATCTGAGTCGTTGTGGGGNGGGGGGGGGGGTGCAGGGCTGTATTGTAATTGATCGTGGAGAGGTAGATTTTCAAAACGGAGAGTGTGACTAGAAGGTATGGGTAGTAGTTAATACACACAGTTCTTTCACCACCCAGCTCAAAGACAAGTTTCAACAATTCCCACTTTAAGATTACCAACTACCCAGACAAATTATATAAAGATTTAGATATGCGTGTTTAAGCATAAGCTGAGTATTTGACGATCAATACTAGCATTCTAAGAAATTATCGCATGCGTCGAGATGCCCAGATAAGTAATGACAGTATGCGTCTGAGATGTTCCCCTGTTGTAATTCACAATGTGAGCGTGCATGGTGGTGGCCAGAAGACTGAGAATCCTTCGTGAGGCTGTATTACCTACTAACAGTCATATCATGGTTTTGAACTAATTACTCATCCAAATTATGGCAAGTGATGACACGAGCATTCTCACCGGAAGCCATCTGATGCTGCTCACAGTAGACCCGCCCCTCTTTAAGGCCCCCAAGGAAAAGGAAAGAACAAGAGACTAGAGATTCACATCGGCGAAGGCCAAGGGCACATCGGTTTAATTACCGAACGGCCGCCTTTACGCCAATAACACCCACTCCCATAACAGTCAATGTCAGAGTGACCATCAACCCGAAAGCTTACTCCTTATAATAGAAATATTCATAACAGGTGTGTATAATACCAGGGCGGCTATCCTGTGGACAAGCTCATTATTGTGATGTCTTAGGTATGTTGAACAGACAAATCTGCGCCGCGGCTCTTGACGCCAGTGAGGCACATCTACTTGGCTTCTTGTGGCCCGGAATCGAATGGCGTAACAGGTAACTTCGTCATATTGTCTCCCATAGTTGGCTTGGCCTCCGGGACCGAGTTGATCTCCGACGCAGGTCCGCACCAAGTCCGCACGGTCCCTGTTCTCATAGTTTCGCTACCCCGTACGCTTCGGCTAAATCCTTTCCCACCGCGCGTGAGTCCTCCGGGCCTGGAACACCATTCCCGCAACTCCGTCACATACAAGAAACCCTTTCAGATGGGTCGTCGAACAAAGCAGAAATCATGCTTCCCCTGTGTTGACGGGAAGCGGCGGTGTGACCGAACAACCCCGTATTGTACTCGATGTATTGATCGGGGGTTGGACTGCACGTATCCCACAGCAGTCCCGCAACGGTTGGGCCGCTCAGCTCAGGGCAATCTTCACCTTATGATTGGCGAAGCCAGTCACGATGGTGGTTCTCTTGCCTCAATTGGCCCCAGGACTGGCGAGCAAGTTGACCGTATCAATACCCCTATACTGGGTGGCAGGACTATGTTGACATCTCCGCAACACGACTTTTCGGTCACTGACGGTATCGAGCACGACGTGTCGCGAGACTCGGGACCAGCAAATAATGACCTGCTGTCCAGGTCATCAGCCTCGTCCAGGAATGCCCCAGCTGAATCAGCGATTGAGACACTGGATACCGCCAGACCTTCGTCGTCATTAGAGGGGCTGAAGTGGTTCGTCCATCGGTCCACTTGGAAGATCGCACACCACTTCGGGCCGCCCGAACATCCGCCCTCGCCACAGGTCGTCTCCGAATTCACGCGTGGCCTAAAGTCATGGGTGAGAAGATTCCAACAAGAGGGCCATACTACCTTTATTCACCGCCGCCTTTACCCCGCCAGCGCCATACCGGACTGCATCCAAGATGCTTTTGCAGCTGTTGCGGTGTCTCAAAGCGGCAGCCCCGAAAACGAGGACATGTTTGACAGCGTGATGGCATCCTTCATCACGAGGCTCTTTTCTTCCCACGCTCAACTGCCAGGAGGAGCGGTCCACATGCCCAGCACATTAGACCACCTCGCACGCACACAGGCTCTCCTCATACACCTTATACTCGGGCTGTTTTCGTCTTCAATCTCCCGCCAGGCCAAAGCCGAGCAGCTAATCGAAACCCTCCACCACTGGAAGCTCGCGATGTGGGAGTCGGCCAGCCAGGAGGCAAGCCTTGCCGAGATATTCCCGTCCATGCACAGCATCCCTCTGGAGGGGAGGGGATCCGACGCAGAGTCCATCTCGGACCTTCATCGCGCCTTCGTCATATGCGAGTCGATCCGCCGCACGTGGCTCGTATGCTCGATGACTATAGGGGTGTATCAGAGCCTCCGGGGGAACTGGACCGCCGCCTGCGGGGGCGATGTGCGTTTCACAGCCCGTGCTGGGCTGTGGGACGCATCCTCATCAGGCAGTTGGGCAGCGCTCGCCCGCAAAGCAAGCCCCTTGTTCAACTACAGTCTTATGGGTCATGAAATAGCGAAGTGCGGCGTTCCGGCCTCAGAGGTTGACGAGTTTGCCCATCACTTGTTCACATTAATGTGGAGTTCGGACATGAGAGATTCCTGGTTCGTGCAGGCTTGAGACGGGGCGGTTCGGAAAATTGTATACATATTAGCTAGTTGCATAAGCGACCAAAAGAATCCTGAGCGTTTACATAGAGAAGTGAGGGGCCTGTTGAAAATAGGACAGGACGGAACCAGGTTTCAAATAATGCGCTGTATCACGGTTGTCTCGTTGCGCGATGGTGACAAGAAACTTTTCAATAACCAAGGATTCTACTACCATTTCCCATAGAAACAATGAGTATATCCATCGGAACAGCACAGCCTGAAACCAAGAATGCCAAGAATGCTAAAGACCGACCAGGCGAACAGTTAAGAAGTCGGGATCACTTGTGATACGGCGACGCACTTCACCAGACCGCAGCTCATCGAGGTCCCACGCAGCCCAAACAAATCGACCATGTAAGAAGGCAGCCTCGGTGGAGGCCGCCCATACGGCAAAGTCCGCGGGCAGCTTGACTGGAGACCACAATTTCATCAGCAAATGACGAACTGACACTCGCGAAGATCTGCATTGGATGGATGGGTGCCATTGGAGAACTTGCCGTCATCGAAGGGGAAAGAATCAGCTGTCATGCCAGCATTCCTAGCCGTCTCGGAAAGGATAGCCCCGGGATGGTAGCTGACGATTTGAAGCTTCTTCGGGTCCGCCTCGTCGGCGAGCGCTTGGATCAAGACCTGGGCGGCTGTCTTCGTCAAGGCGTACAATGGCAGCGCCTGTGCGAGAGTACGATCATGTATAATAGCCGAGGCGACATAGATGAGGAACTTCGTCAAGCGCGGTGTCAGTTTTCGGGATTTCTCCTGCACACGATGGATGCAACTCACGTTTTGCCTCCTTTCGAATCCTTCCTGTGCCTGGAATCGCTGCGCAAAGTCGAGTTGCGACCTGACATTGGTTTCGAACTCAGACCAGAGGTCTCCAAGACTGGCTGTGGCAATGGGGCCTGGTTTGCCAAACTTCGCGGCATTCAGCACCAGGACGTCGATATAGATGCCCTCCGCGCGAAGGCCAGACCAGAGCGCAGCCGTCTCCTCGAGGCTCGCGATGTCGCAGGCTCGGGGGAGGAATTCGGTCTTGGGAAACTCGGACTTTAGCTCAGCGACTGCCGCGTCGAGGATGTCGCGGCGGCGGCCCGTCAGAACGAGCCTGGAGGCTGAGGCCGCAGCGTAGGACCGGGCAATACTGAAGCCGATGCCAGCGGAGCCACCCGTGATGAGGGCGGTCTTCCCGGCCTGGCTCACCTCTCCACGCAAGGGGGAGATTGCAGGGTACGTGTCCCTGTGGACAGTTTTCACGCCCTCGGGGGCTGAACTCTTCATTTCACGAATGAGTTCAGCGGCATCTTCGTAATTTGTGTTTGAGTTGGCCATAGCTGGTTAAGTAGGGATGATGTGGTGAGGATAACTAACTCAAGATATACCAGGGCGTGTATTTTAAAACTGGAGACGATGGTTTGTGTCGAGTAACTACGTCGGGTGGTATTTCTGATTCTACAGGAGTGGTCTTATATATAAATGTGTCCCCCAAACCCTCCCATACAATAGCTGGTTCAGGACTTCGGAAGCCCCCTGGGCAATTAACACCGCTCGTAATCATTGTTGCGGAGTTGGCTTGCGGAATCTCCGCAAAGTCCGCAACTGCCATGCCCCACGACTTCACGAGTCTTACGTGAGTCCTCCGCAAGTCCTCCGCAAATCTCTAACAAAATTATGGAATGGAGTAGTAGCGTCTGTTGAAGGAAGCACAAATTGATTCGAAGCGTATGAGCATAACTAGAATCGAATTTAAATGGAAACCTCCCGCGTCTGCTGCCGAGCCGTGGGGTTTTCACTTCCTACCGCTGTGGACTCCACGCATTACAATTACAGTGTTTCGTATAGTAAATAGAGTTCAGTCAGCATGCATGATTGCTTGAGCAGTAGTAGAGCATATCCGCAACTCCGCCGGCACTGAGCTGCTTGCTGCTTTCTGCAGCTTGCAACGCCCACAGGCATTAGATTATAAATCCACTGCGTGCCTCAAATCATGCATCCTGTGCCCTTTTCTCAGAACCTCGTCGCTCATCTCCATCACCGGCTGAAATGCACATATCACCCTATTGAAGTGAAGACCACATACGATGTCGACCACCCAACAAACCCTCAGTCAGTGGGTCACAGAGCTCAATAACAGTCTCTTCATCCAACCCGATGACGAAGTTGCTTTGATGGCCGTTAATGAACAAGTTGATCCAAGCTTGATAGTCAAGTAAGCTGTCTACCCTAGAGGCAAACACCTCGACAAGCGTAGGTCCCTAGGTATCTAACCCAGCCACACTACACGCCCAGAATTAACCACAACACCTACACTTATGATCAATTCAAGCCAGGACTTCAGTACGCCCGCGCTTCTGGTATATCTATACAGGACACCTTCTCCGTAATTCTCGAATGGGAGAACCCGGAAACGCCTGACGGCGTGGTGGCAGTCCTTAGCAAGTGGACGGTGAAGGACAAACGAACGGGCGAGGAGACGAAGAAATCCAATGTAATCATCTGGGAGGTGAGATGGATTGATGGGAGAAGGAAGCTTACAGCGCAGACGGAGGTGGAGACGGTGTAGGACCTGGTTGGAAGCCGTCGATTCTCGTGACGTTCTTTACGGTCAGGGGCAAGAATGCGGGTTTTCGCATAGCACAAGAAATATGGTACACAACTATCCGGTAACACCCGCCCTCGCCCCTTGGGCCCTGTCTTAACTTAATTGCCAGCTTACGGGTGCTGAGTGCTTGGATGTCTGGCCAGAAGTGGTTGTAATTATACCATGCCCTTTATATTGTGCGGTTGTCCGTACTCCAGGCAAACGTCAATGAATGAGTTCAAGACAGACTACTCCCAAGGTTGACTGAGATTTTAGCATTCCTACCATCAGACGGGATTAGTTCGTCTGACTTCCATGTTCTTGGTAGAACTGACGGTTAGCGGGATGGAACGTCATCATGTCAGCCGCGCTGCTTGCACTGCTGACCGCGTGGATGAAGGAGCTATAGGACGCTCGGAATTAAATCTCAAGGCACTTACAAGTGGGGTCAGCTGAACCAAGCAACGGACTGATTTGTATGCCCCTGGCGCACCATCATACCGGTATATCTCTGATGGCCCGTGGTCCATTGTTCCAACCGGGCTGGGAGCCAACCGCTCGCAAGTGGGAAGCCACAACGTGATCAACGCGCCCGTGGCACAATTGAGGCGAAGTTCAACGTGCTGCGATGTGAACCACGCACAGGATATCAACTTGAGCATAGGCTTGAAATGAACTTGCGGGAAGACAGCTGCGCAAAGAAAAGTCACAGGCTGATTCATTGGAACTTGGGTCTGTGTTGCACGTTCCTAGCGGTAGGTATGCGGGATACTTCTCATTATCATGACTTTCAAGAGCAACAGACTACCTAGGCACCTCGAATACCATTTTCCACAACGACCAAGCTGCACTCTTTCCAATACAAGCAAACAAAGGCACCAGACCAAGAAAATCAGTAGCAACAATGAAATCCACAAGAGATCATTACCCCAACATACACGAGATCGCGCTATCCAGCTTTTCCTCATCGCCTCCAAATCATCGTTCTCCCACAATCAATCGATTGTAAGCGGTAGTCTACAGTACCGATTCCCGGGACATTTACTCGTGCGAGTCCTGACCGGGGTTCGCCAGCTCGTAGCGCAACATCTTGATAGCCCTGTAAAGCCCAAAAGCGACCAGGGATCCGATGGCCGGGCCCACCCAGTAAATCCAGTGCTCGCTGGGGAAGTCTGCCGCGATGACACAGGGCCCCAGGCTGCGGGCTGGGTTCAGACTGCCACCCGTGTAGTACACACCGCTCATCTCGGCGATGAAGAGGGCGAGGCCGATGCCGACTGGCGCGACAAAGGTGGCGCGGTGCTTCTCCGCAGCAAGCATGAATATGGTGAAGACCAGCTCGAAAGTCAGGATGGCCTCAATGAACACGCCCTGCACGAGGGAGACGCCATCGCTCAGGGTGGTGCTGACACTGAGGTTGGTCGGGAACATGCATTCTGCAAGTCCTGCTGCTGCGATGCCGCCGAGTAGTTGGGCGATGAAAACAAACACACCGCGAATGGGCGTGATAGCTTTGATCAGAACGAGGGAAAGGGTGACCTGTGGCGACCCAGTGATGGGTGATGTATCAGCTGGCGAAAACGGAGAGACAATTTTCAAACACAGGTCATCGTGGTCGAAAGCAGAAATAATTACTCACCGCTGGGTTGAATAAGCCACCAGAGACCCGATAAAAGACCCAGACGTTGACCATCAGAGAGAAGCCAAAGCAGAGGGCGATGTAGGTCTGAACCGAAATGTCGAAGTCTGTCGAGCCGTCACCAGGGGGGATAGTGGCGACAGCGGTGCCCGTGAAGGCAAAGAAGAGGAACATGGTCGTGCCGACAAACTCGCCCAGGGCGGCGACGACATCTGTTATTTGGGAACGTGTCAGTGATAGCTCCAAAGCCTGTCCTCAAAGTGATCTGCGTTACGTACGGTTCTTGAAGTCTGCATCCAGGATGTACGAGTGTACACCGGACTTGACCACCTGTCGCTTCTCTTTCTGGGAGAGGGTAGCAAAGTCCACCTCGCCTTCGCCGGTCTCTGCGGCTCGGAACTGTTGAGTGAAGGTCCGGTTGAAAAGAGTTGGGCGAGGGGCGGTCGTCCGTGGGGTACCAGCCTCTAGGTCCTCCGCGAATGGCTTCTCCGACCCTCGGGACGCGGGCTTCTCATATGATGCCCGGTTAAGGGATGAGGAGTTATGTTCCGGCCTGAAGTCATGGTGGGCAGTGGCACCAGAGGTTGGAGTCGTATAGGACACCTGTTTCCTGGTGGCTGTGGGTCGTTGTTGGCTGTCCTGAGATGCCATAATGATGGTAATGGTAGTACAATTAGTTTTCGAGTGCAATTGTGGAATCAAGACTTGATCATTGATCATTCGGTGTCTGACGAAGAGAATTGAGAAACAAGGCCAAAACGGCCATCAAGGGATATCGAGGCTCGCTTTATACACTGAGAACATCTGGATAGCATCACAGGTCCCCCCCCCCCCCGCTGGTAACCCATCTGCTATCATCCATGGGACATGTGTAACCTATTACGTCGCCGTCGAAGATCATGCCCTAGGCACACCAGGCTCCAAAAGCAGGCAAGCATCATCTTCGAGTGATGATCTCGGCCATGCATCTGGCCTATGCACTTCTGCCCGATCGAAGATCCCCCCAGATGGCCCTTGATTCACCCACATAACCCCCATCCATTGAAACAGAGCGTCGTCGTCGTATTGGCCATCTGCATGCTAGTTACCGTGTCGGAGCCAGCCGAACCTTTCTAAGGTCGGAGAATCACGACTTCATATTGAACTGAGATGCCGTGTGCTGCATCTACTCTAGCTAGGGGGCACGGCCGGCCTGAGTTTCGTAGGACTAGCTCCAGGACCACGTCGGCCCCCAAACAAGAGGCCGATTGGTGATGTGTCGGCGGCGTTCGACAATTTCGCTGGGCGACGATGCATAGCTTCGAGAACCTACGAGGCACGATGAGCGCCAAAGCGTCTGACGTATACGGTATGACTTGGCCACAACGTCTTTGGGCACCAAACGCCCCAAGGCGTGGCAGTCTTGCAGATATTGATGCACGGAGGGGACTCTGCGCACGTCATTATCGTCCCATCCTGGCATAAGGGATGCAAAGAGGCGTCTAGTGGTGGCTCCTAGCCTCCACTGTCTGTTTCTCAGAGATACCGGGTGCGGAAACCCGTTGAGAAGGTGGTGGGAAGTACGGCCTGCCATGTGACGTCCCGAGCACTACATGATCCACGCCGGTCAAGTAAAATTGGTGGGTTGAATGGAGACCCTCGGCTCCATCCTGCAGGAAGGCTTGATGCAGTGTGCCCAGAACTCCATGGGATACCCTTGAGAAAGGACAATACCACGGAAGGCAGCATTTTACCACCCTCTTGTTCCCGGAATCTACGAAGGCGCGTATGATTCCAGGTCTAGTGAGCTACTTGGTTTTGCGTGGCCTTGCCGCTACATATACTCTCATGAACTCGAGCATTCAAACATTCCCTGGTAAGATCGGTTTCCTTCGGTAAGAAGAGATCTTCATTCCATTACCGCGGCATCACACCGGGGTGTCAATGACAGCGACAAGAGTTTTCGTCTCACAACCTAAGGGATGCGTCCCGGATGCGCATAAACCACAACTCAACTCGCACCCGCTCATTAGCTGGATGTTGTGTAACCTCCATCGCCTGGATCGTCACCCACACCCGGCAGAACCCCACGCATACATTAGGCCTCGTTAATGTGGTGTGGGCCCCACAACACGCCCGAAGTAGATTCATCTCAGGTAATTTGCTCCGCAGTCAAGGGCCCTCACCCACGCATATGATATGATGTTACTCGATCTGACAAAGGTCGTATCGTCCCCCGCCAGCCCTTCAATCTCGGGCGCAAGAACTTTGGTATTCGGCAAGGATCAGCGCCACCCCACGCACACCCCTTCGCTTAAGGATGAGGCCTTTCGAATCTAGGGTAGGCACATGCTGGAGTACATGCAGTGTACATTGAAGATCTCATCGAGTGAGGCTGCTCTCGCAGTTGCTTTACATCAGGCAACGCACCTGCTCACGCAGTGCTCCATTCGGCGAATCTGTCGCCAATCATAATAGTCCAAGTTTATGACCAGGAACGATGCACAGAGCAATCTACTCCAGCTTTTGAAGGGTCTGGGCCTCTGACACGAAAATGTGCCCCTGGTGGGTGGAGTGGAGATTGATTGCCTACACACCATTTCTGAATATACATCTCTCCGTACATCCCAGCACATCTGATCCGAGCATAGCAGTGCGGTCGTAGTTAGATCATACATGCATGCCTCAGCATCCGGAGCTGAAGTCCGGGCTGCCTTTTGGAGCTCAGCATGGCTGCCCAACCAGGGTTAAAATCCATGCTCATCTCTTCTCCAGCGCGCAGCCGCCTGCCTGTTTTGCTTTTTGCCCCTGGCCCGCGCTCGCAGAAGGGCGGCGCATATCAGCTGATTTCACTCGAGTGAAACAACCTGGAACCGCCATTCTTCGTGTCAGCCACAATCTTTATCGACCAAATCGGCCCCTCGATCGGCGACGTGCACGCCTCTTTATTTTTCCATACCTCATCAGCTTTTCACCTGGGCCCTGAGTTGTCCATTCTTTGTGGGGCTCAGTCTGAGGCTCAGTCCCGGCGCCTCCCGATATTACTGAGCCGTAGATGCTTCACTCGTAAATTGGACATTACTTCTCACAGGGCTATGCAGACTATCGTAGTGAAGAACTGCTTAAATGCGCGGTGTGTGCCTCTGGGCCAGGAGGATGCCATGGTTGAGCTTCACACAAAATAAGCAGGTAAACTGGTCAACAAGGCAATGCAGTCAGGTGTTCTCCTGTATTTCAGCGTCTCGACGTCTCGAATTCAATTCCCCTGCTCTACACATGGTTGAAATGGCACCAAAGCATCACACGATATTATAGCTTCATAAATAGCTAGTCACAAGAGCAGGAGCGAGTTATACCCAATAGATGCAAGACGTCAATACTGCTTTCAGAGGGTAGGGGGTTATAAAGCTCTGTACACAATTTCCATGATACTCGCCGTGAATAATTTCCATTTTTAAAATGGAACATGTGCGTCCTGTAATGAAGCCTTGAAAGTGGATCGAAGTTGTAAGCCATCTAGCTACGTAACTAGGTCGCTGATCAGGCGTGAGGCATGAGACACTGCCAAAAAGTGGTCCCCGGTAGAGCCCGAACCTAGCTTGATTATCGAATGAGCAGACTGGTTAAGCTTTCCGGTTTCAGTCGGGAAACCCAGAACCCACGTGTGCAGTTATGAGGTTGCCGAAGCTAATGGGAAGGGGGTGGGTGACCTTGGCCGGGTCTCACTTAACTGGCAAATACAGCGCGTCGGGCTACCAAGCGCAGTGTCCCATTTCTGAGACCTAACACGGGATGGCCTCGCACACCTGAATGTGCCAATCCGACCTAGGCAGTGGGAGTAGAGAGCAAGCAGTACTCCTTGACCTACAGCTGTCCAACCTGCATCAGATCTCGGCGGAGGCCCCCTCAACGCGCTCATAACGTCTAACCTGCAGGAGTAACTCCTGCTGCCGGCAGTAAGCCACGCCCACGATAATATTCTGAAGGCGGATATTTGCACCTACAAGAGCGGATGGCACGTTGGTACATCTGGAGCACAACCAGTTAGAAATTCAAACACGCAGCGCTTGTGCCAGACGGACGGCTTCCCGTGCTTCAGCTCTGAGAATCGTGATCAATACCAACGCAACTCCCAGCATGAGCAAGTACTTCTTCGGCAAATCTCTCCGCCTGCCGTAGTGTGTCGGTCTCGAGATTGTTCTTCCGCGTTTTGAGACATTTTGCCCAGACGTGTAACCTGCATTTCTCGAGGTCCATGACAATGCGCACCGCCGTGCGAAGCCGTACTCGAACAACCTGTATATCCTTTGGATTGGTCAGTGCTGCCTCGCTCCGAGCAAGCGGTAGAGTCAGCCTGGCAGTGGTTAGTGTTGATAAGTCAACAGGCGGACTTAAGGTTGTCTTTATCGCCAGCATACGGTAGACGAGCAGAACGCTGCATTGTCCAAAGCGGGTATCGCATATTTCAGCGCTGTCTTTGCCTCGTCCTCGTCTCAACGCCGGCTAGTCATCGAGTATTAGGAGCATGAATCGGTATATGGGGCCCATCTGGAGTCCAGTCTCAATCCATTTATGTGTGTCATCAGAACAAGCCGACTGATTATGTACGTTTTGCAGCTCTTCGCAAATGAGCTTGTGTGTGCGTATAGCATACTCTATAGCACCACTGTGGCCCTGCTGTCCTTCCAGCGCGATTCCGTTCGTAAGCCAGCGGTACTGCTTCCTATTCGCTAGCTCCCCAGTGAGCACTTCAGGTGGTGGACCTCCTCCCACGCTGCTGGCATAGCTCTCGCTAGAAAAGCACAGCCGTTGATATAACGCGGCCAATCGCCTCCCTTCCAACCATCAATATCAAAAAACTGCATGAATCCTTGCTGAAAGTAAATGGCTGTAATTTTGCTCAGTATGTTCCTGCCAAGATTGTCCTATCGAAATAACACGGGAGGAATTGCATCGCCATGTTTCAAATTGTCCACTCCGAGAGCCAAAGATGCCTCAAGTGTCCCTTCCAACCCCCAGTCGAATCGATGGACCAGTTTCAGTCTTGTCCTCGATTTGAGTTCTCCGCTCAACGGTTCTCGGTGTTGGCCTTGCATAGGTATTGTGAAGGGCAAAGTCCATGTAAGGGTTTGATCCGATCTTTCACCACCCCCGGCGAAGGCTCCCATACGACTGGCTTGTGAGTCAAACCCCAGAGAGGGTCATATATTAAGCAGGTATATGTCCGAAGTCGGCCTGTAGGAAATGAATCATGACCATCCCGGCGAGGCAATGTCGGTACATCCCTTCCCAACACTTAATCTCCTTTGTCATTCTTTTACTCTCCAAGTCCAAGTTTGCTGAATCCACATCAAGTTCGGCTTGGGCTCGGGCATGACTGAATTTGGACATAATTGAACCCATTTTGCTAAGCTGCTATTTCGAGTTGACGAGAATATGACGGCGCTTTCGGCTGCTTGGTAACATTGCAGACCAAGTTCCATACAAGAAGAAATTCTGTATATTTCAAATCCAGTGCAGGAAGCACGGAGAGCAATAGTGCAATTATGAGTGCTTGGAGTGTGAGAGTCTTAGCCGTCTCACCGACCTGGTTGTCTTGGCCACATTGATGGAGGATTGTCAGTGCTCCGATTGAAACCACCAGAATCGTGCATGAACTGGCATGAATATATACGAAGATAGAGTTACACGCAGCCGACTTGGCTCAGAGCACTTCCACAAGTCCCTAATTCAGCGGCTTTAAAGTGGCCGCCGATGACCAAGAACTTTCCACCACATGACAATTTCTGCCTGAAACTTATTCATATCAGCAAAGAGAATGTGGTAGGATTTGGAGAAACGGCACTTGGGAAATTCATGCAAGACTTGGTCTTCCTTGCCGTCCAGCACGAAGCTTTGTATTGCTACCTAGGCACCATAGACCTATGATTTTAAAAGAGCAGGATTTCCCATCCCTTGGAACACACAGTCCAAGATCCCAGATCAGGCTTTGCCGATCAAGCCTGCCCAGCAGGCCAAGTGACGTGATCCCAACCGCATCTCTAGTAGCTTATATACCATACAAGACCAGCCCAGTACTATTTCTGCATCCAAGGGTGTTGTCGGCTGCGTTGCTCCAAGAGGATGGTCCTGTCGGGGTCGTACGATGTCTTGGCCTCGAATTCTGTCACGCAGTAAATAGCGTTGCCGAGTTCCGGGTCGCGGTGTTTAGCACTATGGATCTGCTCTAATGGTACCAAAGAGCGTTCCGAGCCGGATGCGATCTGCCAATGCCTCTTGTAGTCCTCACCAGCCGAAGCAGTCCAGGCAACTGCCCCGTCGCCCGTATACTTCATCTTGCGAGATTCCGGTAAAGAGCGGGAACCGGCTATCGGTTCCAGGCACTTCCATAGTGGTAGTATACGCAGGAGTTTGAGCCCGGTGAGTGCCTTGGGCACGGCAGGGACGCACAGCACCAAAATGGCACACGCGCTCTCACTCACTGCCGTCAACACCAGAGATGACATGTGATAGGTCATGTCGGCGTCCCCGGCAAGGTCAACAGCATAGTACAACCGCACGATAGAGGCGGCACAGGCGGCCATGCCCAGGACAAATACGACAGATATGCCAATCCTCTGGTTGAGTGGCATGTTGAGCTTCCAGATGACCCGTTGCGGGATGAACAGAATGATCATGTCGGTTGAAAAGACGAAGCAGACGGTCGATAGGCTGAGGTAGGCGGTGTTGATGCGGCAATAACCATCCTCGATGGTCTGGTTCCAAAGATACTCATGAGGGACGCACGAGAGGCTGAACACTATTATCATGATGATACAGAAAACAATGTTGACCGAGATGACGAAGTGACACATCCAGAAAAATAGACTCCGCCGGTGGCCGCCATCCGGAAGGAAGACCTGGATCCACTCAACTAATATGGCCGTCTTTAAAGGAATCAAGATACTCAGGAAAAGGTACATGGAGATAACAACAGTCTGTACGGACAAGCGTATCTCAGCATTGGTTCACCCAGCTTGTTAGGATAGATATTGTAGCGTGTAAGCTGACTTACGTGTTGGAAGTCAACCATGTCTCTCACGTGTAAGTCCCATAAGTGGACGAACCAGCCAGCTTTGTCGCTGAGCCGGAAGAGTACAGCCAGTATGGCAAGATACATCCCGAACGATGCCAGCAGGAGAAAATCCTGCCACTGTACTACCTGCATGACAGCCCACCTCGAATAGAGCCTTAATGCAACGGTCAGGGTCGAGACTGCGAGGCATACGGACATTACGGCCAGCGCCATGGTGTTCTGATTGTGAGGGCTGTCGAAGTCCGCAACTACCCCAGATGGCGGCGTCATAGCCGGCGTATCCATGATACCGGTGCCCGACTTGCGTGCCGAGCGACCTCAGCGGCCTGATCAGTCTATATGTCGAAAGAGAGAAACGGCGGTTGGAAATTCGAAATCGCGCTGTCAACTGGCAGCGGTCGACTACTTTTCAGGCCCCGCCGTGTTCGGTTGTTGCGGAGGAGAGACGCCAGAGCTTGCGGGCAATTGGAGCATTGGCAGGCTGACTGCGGCTCGGCACCCTATTTCCCAATGGATTGTAGTGACGGCAGGCATTTGTATCCAAATTCATATAACGATGTCTGAAACTGGAAGCCTTGCTGGATGGCGAGAAGACTGCTGTTCGCCCCGGCTGAGCATCTGTGTCGTCAACAGCATCACGGTTTGTCGGGCTGTCCCTGTCGAAGTCCAAGTTCTAAATGGGCAGAGTTCGGGACTAGTTAAATGCAGGCCTCTCTCCTGTGGAACCCCGACATGCATGGGCTCAAGTCTCAGCACTCGATTTCAGCTAAGAGGGCGGAGTCAGAGTCTTGCTGACAGCCCAACCGGCTCTTGGGGGCGCCTTGACGCCATAGTGAGCGGGCACGTCGTACGGGTCTATGCATGTCAGATTCGGGCTTTGAGCGCATATTGCCAAGACTCTGTGTGTGGGATGGATGATGCTTTGCCCAACCTTATCATGGACTGTGATTTGAGCCGACACCAAGCAGTAAGCACCAGTGGAGGCGCTCGGCCTGGCTTCGATGGTGTTCTAGTTCTGTTCCACAACAGGTGTCCTTATAACATCAGAAAGGTTTTCATCAATCTGAAAAAAAAGGACCGAGTTGTAGGCTGGCCCGCTCGAACCGGAAGTAGCCTACCTTTCACTATATTGGTGGTATTGCCCGGAGCTGGTTATTATGCAATATATTTGTCGGCCACCAGTTGACCATGCCCTCCGCCAGTGAAGCTCCTGCTTCGTACCTCGATACATTCCGAATATTAGCTCGAGATCATGCGGGAAATCTACAGCACTGTTTGCTCGCACTTGCAGAGCCGCATTCCTTTCAGACTCGGGTTTCGTTGCCTTGGATATACATCTCTGTGCAGGAAGCGCTTGTCCGGCTTCATTGTGCCCTTGCAAGGCTCCGCTGCATCCTGGCTTCGAACTCGAGTAAAACGACAAACGGAAACAGAAAATGTACAAATTTGGTCATGGATCACCGTTGTGGGACCATAGGGAACACAATGAGTCTGAGCATGATCAGGGACTACCTAGTAAGTTAGAGCTTGCTGAACTATCATGCTCTTCGGCGCCATTGTACGCGAAGGATGTAGTGAATTCATGGCTTTTTAATGGTCCCATGAGCGAGTCAAAGAAGGAGCAGTAAGCACAAAGTAGCAATGATTTACCTCAAATACAGGGTTGTTCTGCGCCCACCTTCAAAAGTAGGATTGCTGAATGGCCTGCCAATTAACCGGTGTTTGGGTGTCATTGTCACTAGGACCGTTGTAATCGCTCGCGCTGTGGCGTTCACCTTGAGCCACGTGAGCCAATACCGGAGGACGCGGCCCCCCCCCCCCCAGAACTGGCGTAGGCTGTTACACTACCATTGGCATGGATCTATTGGCGTCTGACACCCGAATAGGAATGCTGGTTGGTGTTCTGCTCAAAAAAGGTGGTGTGGAGTGACCACTGTCTGCGCGATCATACATTTTGCTAAGGCTTCTTAGACTGTAAAACACGGCTTTCCACTGATCATTTCTGTGCATTTGTGCCGAGCCCGGATGAATTTGTACACATATTCGGTGCCTTGAACGCAGTTTAATGAGTGCGAGCGTTGCCGAACAACTTGGGCATTGAAACTGATCTGATTATGTGGTAGTCGTTGCTTCCTGAAGTCCCGAAACACTCAATCTGAGGTCGCCCGACCACAGCAGTGACTCTCCCAAGTCCAGTTGTCCTCATATAGATATGAATGTAAGAATGACATAGTCTGGACTTTCGTTCTTGCACCTGGTCCATGTCCGAGGAGCATTGATCTCCACGAGACTCGCCTATCTCTCTCGGCCCCGTCACTTTGCCTCCCCGATCTATAGATCATACAGAGCTGGTCGTCCGAGAGATGGTATCCGCTGGCCTCGAAAAAAATGTCAACACCAAAGCCATCAATAGCACGAGCGAAGTTCGACCAGCCGGAAACTTCGGCGGGTGCTTCCGGGGGTGAGTTCGGCGTGTAACGGGCCATCGTGGGCAACAAGCCGCACCGGGCCAAAATAGAGGCGATACTTATGGACCTCCCATCCACAATCAGAGGGCGTGGCCAGTTATATGTGGGGTGTACAATGAATAATTATAGGACGTCCGAGGTTCCAATCGCACAGTTACAACACCACCGATCTATGTCAAAGTCTCGCAAGATCAGCAAGCGCTCACGGCCAGATTCGCGGAATTACTCTCGGGACAGAAACGGCATCATTGCGATCCTTACTCTAGTGATAATGAGAACCGATGACCTGGAGCAGTCGCATGCCGTTCCCATCACGCAATGGAGGGCCGTGGACCCGAGCAGAGCTCCGGTCGAAAGCCCAGCCGCAGAAGAACTTTGTCCGCAACACTGGAGCCCGCTCGCTCGCCACAGGAACGCCTATCATTGAACATCACTGGTTTGGGGAAATCTGAGCCCGGCGGCTCTTCGGTCCTGCCTTGCGCAAGTATCTATATTCAACTGACGTGGCAGCGTGTCGCCCCAGCAAAGGTGCTCGACACCTGGAGTGACACATGAATGCACCGAGTGGCCGGAAGCGGGCGCCAGTGTGCGACAGTTGCGTCGAGGAGGATAAGCAGAGTCCAATGGCCCTATTCGATGAGACGGAAGACTTGAAGACGGTAAGCTTGTGACAAAGGCTTGGTGTCTATATATTCTTCGTGCCGTTGTAGCGGAGCGGGAAGACGTCCGTCCAAACGGCCAAAAAAGTGCGCAGTAAGAAATTGGAGACAGAATTCTTCAGTTCAAAGACCGTAGCTCAACCAGACCGGAAACAAATCCAAGGCACCAAAACTTCCACCAGACCCTCAAGCAAGCGCCAACATGTTCGCCGGGCTCGCCACCCCGCCGTGGACATTAAGCGGGGCAGAGGTCAGGAAGAACGTCCACCGCCCGCGCCCGCGGCACGAGGCCGCGAGGTCCTCCAGCCAGAGCAGCTCCGCGATGGGGCAGCCCCACCCGGCGATCAGCACCTCGTGGAAGGTGAAGCCGGCCGCGCCGTCGGCCGGGTAGCCCTCCCAGGCCGGCGTGTCGCCGCCCACGGCCGCGACGCGGCTGTCCCACAGCCACCGCAGGAGCCTCGGGTCCTGGTGCACGCCGCAGAAGGCGGGCGGCCACGCCTCCCCGACCTCCCGCTCGTCCTCCGGGGTCAGCTCCGAGTACCGCGCGTGGAACCCGAGGCGTATCAGGAGGATGTCGCCGGTCCTCAGCTCCAGCGGCTCGGGGGACTGCTGCTGCTGTTGCTGCTGCTGCCACCGGAAGCAGGCCGTGAGGTCGTCGTATCCGACGTGGTGCGGCCTCGTGGCGTCGTACCGCTTCCCGTTGGCCACCGCGTACGACCAGTAGTCGATCAAGACCCCCCGGCCAGCAACGCCCCCCGCCTTGTGCCACCAGTTGATGCCCAGGCGCGACCTCGGCGTTTTGAGGTCGGTGACGTCGTCCCGGGTGGCGCCGTTGTACCAAACCTGCTCCTTTTGGTAGGCGAAATGGCGCAGCCCGTCCCATTGGGTACTTCTCTGCGTGTTGAATGTGATCTGGGAAGCAAAGCGGTCAGGCTCGGGGCTTTGCGCGATCTGGGGCTCCAGACTGAGATTTCATTCCTACCGTGTCATCGAGGACAGCCCCGATGGGCTTGATCGAATGATCGAAGGCATCCTTGTACCTCGCGAACGAGGGCGTCGCGGGCTTCCCGAGCTCCCAGCTTGGGTGGGGTATGTCAGAACACGTCAATCTGGTCAGACAACTGGCTCAGTTGGGCTCTCATGGGTGGCTTCACTTCAAGCTAAACCGTAGACCTTCGCGTATTTCGGCAGCTGCATCCTTTACCACCTCTTGAGATAGCCAGTTCTGTTGGCAATGATTAGCGGCCACAGTGTAATTAGATGACAGCTGAGCAGACGACATACCAGTGTTCCAATATTATCGTCTTCGCCCCACAGGCCCCAGGCTGAATATAGGGGATCTCCTTCTCTCAGGGGCAAGGCGTCGAAAGCCGGTGCGACCTTGTGATTTGAATTCGACGACATGCTTTCGCAGCACTTGAGTTGCGTGGCACCGGGTTAGAAGGTATGGGCCCTATTTTCGAGGCCTTGAATTCTTGTTGATAGATTCTTGCAAACAAACCAGCACTGGTTTCGTCGAATTCCTGAGAAGAAGAAACTGCCGGCATCCCCGTGAGGGGTCGCTTGCCGTTGCACCAGATGCCACTCCTTGTCGTCAACCTCTGGCCAGTCCCATTGCGGCTTGCTTATGACCCCACCCTGACCCGTTTCTTGACCGAAAAACATGTGGTGTAAATCATGTGTGTAGTTCATGAGGCCTCTTGGCGGGTAGTACATGTAGGTAGCTAGGTACTATGTCGGCATTAATTATAGCTCCGCTGGCAGCGATATATCGGTTTAGCATCCGTTTTGTAGGTAGTAGTTAATACTTTGATGGATTCCCGGGTATCAAATTGAAATACCCTGAAAACATTTCCGACGTTGCCAACCACGCACGCGTCCCGTGCGGAAGAAGACACCTGTGATCTGTCACATCTTCACTCTAGTCGCCACGAGTATGTAGCGTGCAAGTGTGATTTGTACGAAGTCGGCCAGACTACACTGATGTTCAGGTTCATTTTAAATAGATGTTCTGTTCCACCAAGTACCCTTAGTATGCAGCGAGGCCGAGATCCTATACCGGTAGCTGATCTCAGAGGACCTTTTCCCGCTCCCTTAGACGCACGCGGAAGTTGCTCTGTTTCACGAACCACGCATTGTTCAGAGACAGTGGGATCTCCGGATCTATCAGTTCGAGCTGCGAATTGTTAGCCCCCCTCAAGTTAGCATAAAATATATATCGAGAAGGAAGGAAGGAAGGAAGGGGACCCAATCTGCTGTGTGATCAACCACGGACCACAAACCCACCTCGAACGTCCTGAGGATGGCGGGCACTAGCTTGTACATCTCGAGCAGGGACACGTTCCTCCCGGTGCACGTCCTGGCGCCGGAGCCGAACGAGAGGAAGTGGTTCCTCATCCTGGCCTGCTGCTCCGGGCCGGCGTCGAGCCAGCGCTCGGGCCGGAACTCGGCGGGCCGCGGGCCAAAGACGCCCTCGTCGCGGTGCACCACCCACGCGGAGCAGCCGGCGATGGTGCCCGCGGGGATGTGGTGGCCGCCGATGGTGAGGCCCTTGTCCGGCACGACCCGCTCGAGGGGGAGGCCGACCGCCGGGTGGCACCGCAGGGCCTCGTTGATGACGGCGGTGAGGTACGGGAGCTCGCGGACCTCGTTCCACCTCACGAGGCCGGCGTGCGCGGAGCCCTCGGCCGGCGTGAGCCTCCCCGCGGCGCTCTCGGCGGAGAGCTCCTCCAGGAGTTTGCTCATCGCCGGCGGGTTCGTGAGCAGGTTGTGGAAGATGGCCCGCAGGCTGATGGCCGTGGTGTCCGAGCCCGCGAACATGTTGGAGACGGTCAGCGCCAGCACGCGCTGCTCGCTGATGAACTCCGGGTCTTTCCCCTTCGCCTCGATGAAGCGGGACAGGAAGTCCCGCCTCTCGGGGCCGGGGCCGGATGGTTTGGCAGGTATGCCTTTCTCGATTTGGTCTTGGCGGCCTGCCATGCGTTCGCGGGCGAACTGGACCACGGGGGTGTTCGAGTTTAGGAGGTTCTTCTTGCTCATCCATAGCCTGATGGGGTTCTTTAGGAATATTCGGTCCAGTATTGGCATTTGGCCAACCTCATGCCGGTTTTAGCGGATGTCATCTTCTCTGCTTCCGACCCCCTTCTGGAGTAGGTACATACCACCGAGGCGTAATTCAGAAACCTCTCAAGGTTCCCAATTATATGATCAACGTCGACACCGCGGTCCACAAACCCAAGTCGCTTGGAGTACGTCATCTCCCCGATGACGTCGAAAGCGTAGTACTGCAGCCAGACGCCGAAATCGCATATGCCCTCATGACCCGAGCGCCCGGCGAAGCGTCTCTTCAGCTGCTCGAGAAAGGCGACGGTAGTCGTGTCGACCAGGGGCTCGAAGGCAACCAAGGTGCTCATGGCGTAGGCGTTCGACACGGCCCTGCGGAGCCGGGCGTGGAATTTCTCATCGGTAGTGTTGAACAGGGCCTGGAGAGGGCGGCCCTTGGCTATGGTCTGCTGGACCGGGAAGAAGTCTGACTAGGAGGGCTTTTAGCATACGGCTTTATGTAACCAACCCATGCAGGATTTCGCAGCGGATGCTGACCTTGACATAGCCAGTGCTGAGACCGTATATTGTCTTGATGGCGTCGGGGTCCGAGATCGACACCGTATTTGGACCCAGCCTCACAAACTTCCCGTGCTTCTCATGTAGGCCACTGTGCCATAGCTCGGGTCGACGTCCCCAGACAACGCACAGTCTGTACAGGTCGGTGAAGCCTGCAAGCCATGGGCCAGGTATCTGGTTGATACCTGATCTGTATTTGTTTACTGTAAATTTGACGAGCAGTCCAGCAAGGAGCCACAGCACGAGAGCCCCAGTGGATCGAGGCAGCAGTTGATCTACGATCATGGTGACCAGTCGTATGGGAAATCTTTTTCTATGAAAGTTTGCTGCTAAACGACCGATGGTAGTCCTCAACAGGATCAGTGACTGGCAGGATGGCACGGCCTGTTTGCCTCGTACTGATTGGAAGCGGCCCTGGACATGGTTAACATGTGGTTACTATAGATGTCATATTTCATGACAATACCTGTCAACAGGTATGTTGCCCTCACTCACTGACCTTCGAAGGACCGGCCGACAGAGTGACAGGCGTTTTGTTTTGGTGGAAAGGTTTGGTGTCGGTTAATGGGATGAGTCTCCCCGCACCGTTCCGAGCAGCCGCAGCGGACCTCGGGATTTTAATTCGGAAATAGCCTTTCGTAATCCCGTATGTACCGACTGAAAGGCACAAGGCGCAGCCAAGTTGAATCAAGCACTTGAGTGCTGGGTATCAATTGTAGCCAGAGACGCGTGATTGGTCTCCTATCGTCCTGCCAGTTCTTGTTGCGTCTGAAAGTTATAATTTACCGTCCACTTGCCAAATCGACTTTTCGTGATTTAGCTTATACACCACCACTATAACGTCACCGGTTAGCCTTGAATTCCAACGACAGAATGTCAGTCCTCTCGAATGATGTGAAGAGCAATTGGCTCTATGGCTCAACGCTGCCTTTCGCGGAGCCTGCATGGGCTCGCGGCTGCCCGAGCCCGTACTACCGCGACAGTCACCGGCAGCTCCGCCAGGCAATGCGGTCCTGGGTTGAGAAGGTATTTTCCAATTACGTGATCAGGGCGTCCTTGGGCGCGGTGGATGAGATGCTCACTAGGTGTAGAACCTTGTCCCGCATGTACACGAGTGGGAGAAGGCGGCCTCGATCCCAGACTGGATCTACAAGAAAGCGGCCGACGATGGTGTCTTGGTGCCAATCGCCGCTGGGCCAGCAATTCCTACCGACTGGAGGGGAAAGTATCCCATCATCGGCGATGTGCCGCCAGAAGAGTGGGATGGCTTCCATGACCTAATTGTTCATGACGAGATAGGCCGCACGGGAGGAGTAGGGTCAGTCACCTCTAGACGCATACTCTCGTCGTAAACACATACTGACAGGCGACTGGACCTCATCTAGGGTCGAGAACGGCTTATTCGGCGGTGTGGTAAGTTCATTACGAATTCTAAAAGGCCCCGGGGCTGTGAGCAATTTCTGATTTCGCCACCGAGAGAAGACACTCGTGATCCCTGCGATTCATAGGTTCGGGTCGGCGAAATTGCAGAACACGTAAGCATGTGCTCGATAATCCGGGGAATTGCAAGCGGTCCTGATCGAGAACAGTGTCACAAACGATGTCCTGTCGGGCAAGTCCAGGATAGCACTGGCGGTAACTGAGCCCGAGGCAGGATCAGACGTGCGCGGCCTTCAGACGGAGGCGGTCCTCTCCGACGACGGAGCAAGCCTGGTCATCAACGGGCAGAAAAAGGTATATTCAATGTTCCCATTGAGTGCGCGTCTGGCTCCCGATTCTTCCAAGCGGCGGCATCAGGACACGGCAGAGGTGGACGTAAATATGCTGACAGCCTGGGGGCGAGCAGTGGATCACAGGCGGCATGTACGCACAGTACTTCCTCACGCTGGTAAAGGAGAGCAATGGGGATTTCACTCTTGTGGTGGTGCCGCGCACAAAAGGCGTGTCCACCAGACACATGGAATTGTCCGGCTCCACGACGGCCGGGACGGCGTTTGTCGAATTTGACGACGTCCAAGTGCCGCTCGACATGGTGGTCGGTGAGCGCGGGAAAGGGTTCAAGTACATTGTGTCGAATTTCAACCATGAGGTGGGTTCCCCTTGTGACGAGGCTGCTCGGAAGACTGAAGACTGACCCACTCCGTTATTGCAGAGATTGTTCATCGCAATGCAGTCGGTTCGATGTGCGCGAGTATGCCTGGAAGATTCAATCGAGTACGCCATGAGCCGAGAGACGTTTGGAAAGAAGCTTGTAGACCATGGTAAGTGGGATCAAGACGGAGACGGCCTCGTCACTCTTTGGATGCTGACGAGTAGAACGCCAGGGGTGATCCGATACAAGTTTGCCAATATGAGCCGAGAGACCGAAGCACTGCAGTCGTGGATCGAGGTGAGTGGTCGTGCACTAAGTAGTACCTGTAGACGAACAAGCCTGATACATGCTGACCCCTGCACCCAACACCTTGCAGAGCTTGATCTACCAACTCGGCCATCTGTCCAGCGCGGAAGGCGAGTTCCTCCTGGCGGGCACCACCGCCCAGATCAAGGCGCACAGCGGGATAGTGCTGGAGCACGTGGTCCGAGAAGCCGTGCAGATCATGGGCGGGATCGGTCTGACGAGGGGAGGGCGAGGAGAGCGGGTGGAGAGGCTGTGGAGGGACGTCAAGGCCATCACGGTGCCCGGCGGCAGCGAGGAGGTGATGCTGGACCTCGCGACCAGGCGTGCGCTTAACGTGACCCTGGAGCTTCGCAAACTGGGGTCAAAGGCGAGGTTGTAAGGGTGTCGGCTAAGTGCACGTGTACATACGACAAACGAGGAAGCATTTCCTCAGATCATGCAAGCATCGTGCGAGGATGACAGCCCCAGCCTGGGGAGGCACGGAGGAACAGCCCCACCGACCCCCACACGAGCGGCTTTCGTATGACTTCATCGAGGGGACCCTTGATGCAGGCTCGGACATGCAAGGGCGATTGGTGGACCAGGAAGATAAAGTGGGTCGAACCGGCGCCCTCTCAATTCCTGCCGATTCCAGAATCGCCACCTGCCGCCTACCTGCCTGGCTGGTCCTGCACATAGTGTAGTGTATGCATGCGTGCATAGCGCAGCCTCGTTGCCTCATTGTTGTTACCTCGTACCTCGTATTGCCAGTACCAGACAGATTACATACAGTTTCGAAAGGTGGCGTGCAATGAGATCACCGTCCCTCGGAGCCGATTCGGCCGTTGGCCGTGTCCGACGCCTTAGCCTCGTTATACCGTTTCCCACGTCGAGAAGGCGCCGGCGGTCTGGACCGTTCAAGAGCGACTACCGGACCAGACTACCGGTTTCCCCAGCGGTCTTTGGTCGTCATGCCTTGTTCACTTCTCTCATCCTCCTCCTCCTCCTCCTCCTCCTTCTCCTTCTCGTCCCCTTCTTCTTCACGTCGCCATGTCCTTGTTCTTGTCCCTGCAGCGTGGGCACTAGTCCAATCATGGCTTCTCCCATCAGCCGCCAGAACAATTCGGGAAGTGATGAGGACGCATTCTATGACTTAGCGTATCGAACAATCTCACATGTTCTATTCTAACCCTTCACATGAAGTTTTCCTTCTTTCCATTCCTCACCAGCCGCGCTCTGATTGACCTCAACTTCGCTCCCTGTCTCAGTACTGCATGGTCTAGCGTGCTTTGAGCATCGTCATAGCCTCTTCCATGATCGGCAAGCAGACCTTCTGTGCTCCGTTTCTAAGAGCCTCCATCAACTGCTATCCATCACCCCCTCTCGCTCTACAGCATTCTCTGGCCTGCATTTTTCAGAGCACAGCATCTTCATTCTCATACCTTAAGTCTGTGTCTGTGTCATACAACACCACGACCAACCGCCACTTCTTCCGATACTGCAATCGTCCGTCCGTCTTAGTCCCGGCCCTCCAGTGACGTGTTGCCGTCCCACCACCCGCAACACAAGACGGAGCACACCGAGATAGCCAGTCACCCAATCCTTTCGTCCGGCTGCCTTCTTCGACTCACTCCCGAATATCCCATCATAGTCCGTCCCGTGTGCCCTCGTTGTCCGGATGTCACCACTGCGACCCTGTCTCTCTTCGCCCTGCCATATCAACCGCCCTCGCGTGGTCTGCCGAGACATACTCCCCGCCGTGTCTTGAACCCCAAGTCCACAGGCACAACCACGACTGTCTCCAGACACACAAGCATACCTCATGGCAGACAACGCACAAGTACCCCCGGACGCGGAGATCCGGTCTCTGGCGCATTCCATTAATACTGCCATCGCGTCAAGCCACACAAAAATCAATAGGTTGATACTCGACCGCATGCCCAATGCCGTGCCTCCCCAGGCCGACAACCCTTCAGCCTACATCACCGGCTTACTGCACATCGGCGCCGTCTACATCGCCTTCGAGTCCCTCTGGCAGAACATCATAGGCGTCCACACAGAGATTGCGCCCTTGCCATATACGTATCCTTTCGGAAACAACAATAATGCCGGCAATTCCAGACCCAATCATGGACCGACTCAACCCCACGTCTCACAACGCGCCCGGCGTATACTCGAGACGGCGTACTGGCCTAACATGCTGCGCGCTGCTCGAGTCAAGGCCGACGTCAGCGCCATGACAGGCTGGCCGGCACACGTGGTAGACGAGCAGCTGCGGTCAGCAGGCACCACCGGCGCCCTGGGGGCTTTTCTGGCACACATCAAGGACGCCGTCGATCAGAGCCCGCACCTGCTACTCGCCTACGCCTATAGCCTTTACCTAGCCTTACTGTCTGGCGGCTCGTACATCCGCACTGAGCTCATGTACCTGCGAGCCGACTTTTGGCTGGCCATCCCGGACCCCGTGAGGCCGGGCATGGTACCCTGTACCAGAGAGCCCGCTGTTGATACAGAGAAGCTGAGGCGACACTCGACATTTGAGCGCGATTCGGGGCCACACGGGCTCGCCGGAGAGGACCCTTCAGTCACACTCCCGCTCTCGTTCCTCGACTTCGACACCCCGCTCGGCCACGAGAACCCGCGGCAGCAGGCAAAGGACCTGAAGGCCGAGTTCAAGCAGCGATTTGCCGAGGCGGAGCAGGCCCTGACCGAGCTCGAGCGCCACGAAATAGTCGCCGAATCGGTGGCCATCTTCGACCACCTGGAGGCGGTGGTGGGGCAGCTGGACAAGATCTGCAGCAGCAGCGGGGCGGGCCCGACACGGCAGGGGAGGTTGAGCCGCCATTCTATCACAAAGTCCGACTCGCAGCCGGCGGGGATCGGCGCCCGGCTGAGAGACAGCATCGCTGTCGCCAAGGGGAGGCTTCTAAGGACTATGAAGAGGTCTAGTGTCGCGGGTAGTTCCGTTACGGCCACCACGCCGTCGGCGGTGAGGACGGTAGCGCCGTCGAAGAGCATCACCGCCAGCCCACCCGAGTTTCCTGAGGGTTCCAAGGACTCGTCCGTTTCATCAGGCAAGAGCGCCCAGGGACACGATCCCGACGCACACCTCGTGCGCGGCGCCACCGTGCCGGGCGAGGGCTTCCGGACGGTTCATTACAGCGACGACACTGCTGACCCAGGTGCAGAAGCCCAGTCTGCATCACACGGGGCCGGGGGCTACGACGGCGCTGCGGACGACGAGCAGAGCAGTATAGGTCGGGCCTCCCAGGTCTGTCCCATATCCCGGGGCCCTACCCCACCGGCGAAGAAGAGCCTCAGCAAGTCCGTATCAGATATGGGGGGCGCGGAGCTGGGGCGGCCCGACCATGCGCGGTATGCTGTTGTCTCCAACACCGCCGTGCTCCTTGGCGTTTCCATGGCCTTCGCTGCGTACCTGTATGTGCGGCGGTGTGATAGCAGCAACCCCACGACAGTGTCGGGTGGTCTCACGGGAAGTGACTGGTGAATCCTCTTGTTTTTTTTTCCCCTTCTCTGGTCCGGGGGGGTGAGCATGGGCAAGCAAACGGAGATTGGCATTGGCACTGCATACCTACTGTTTGTGTGGGGTTAGACCAGATGCATCTTGGCGTTCTTCATTTTGGGACAGCGGTGATGGTAGACCAGACGCTGGCGGACGGGAGCCGGCCGGCCTCGGGATACAGGACATACGTGAATGATACCCCCTTTAGCTCCTTATTTTTGCATAAATAGAGGGCGCGTCCCTTGGGAGCTCGATTTGACCTGTGTCGAGAGACAACGGCACGCCGGCGGAGGGCTCCCCTCATATAAGAGAGCAGGACAGAGACCTATAAACAAGCAGTCGAAGCAAACACCTGCCGATGATGATGATGTGAACTTCACGGTGTGCCGGTTACAGTGGAAATGAGTAAATTTTTTGATCTTCATGTTTCGAGGCATATCAACCGAACTGGTCCAGGCCCATGGCTCTTCCATGGCTATTTGACATCCGGGGCGCGGTGTCCGTCATCGACCTGCTGACGATCCTCGAATGCCAACCAATCATATCATACCAACGCCCATCATCATCATGCGTGGTCTCTCACCACCACTCTCAAAGTCGATGATACCTCTCTCTCTCTCTCTCCCTCTCCCTTCCCTTCCTGCCTACCAGTCGCAGAACGAGAAGAGGCGGCAAGGTTCAGTAATGAAAAAAAAAAAAAAAAAAGAACAAAAAAAAAGCCCTTGTCCACAAATACGCCTCGGTCCCTGATGCCTTGACTCCGGGCCCCCCCCCCCCGGCGTCTCCGGAAAATGCCATGTACAATGCCATGAGAAAATGCTTCGACAATTCCAACAACGGAAAAAGAAAAAAAAAAATCTTATGTGTGCCGAACCAAAAGTGGACGGTTGGTGGTTCTTCGAGTGATCTCGGTCCTGGAGAGGGGCAAAAGCCCTCAATGAACACTAGGCGATATCGTCTTTCCCGAGCCAGCGGCCCCCCTCAGGGTTGCCTGCGCTCCAAGACGGTTGCAGGTCACGTACACGCGCGTGCATCAATCATCTCCTCTCGCGTGCGGAACCGGACACAGAAACAGCGCCGGCCCGCAGCCCGCTCGCTCGCCCGCTCACCCATGTAGTCACCACTCGTCGGCGTCGTCCTCTTCGTCCATGTCCCAGTCGCGGGCGACGTCGGCCCACCCGCAGCCCCAGCGCCGGCCCTCGCCCTCGCCCTTGAGCCTGAGCTCGCGGGCGCTGGGCCTGGCCACGGCCTCGCTCCCCGGCCCGTCCCCGCCCTCGTCCTCCGGCTTGCTCTCCTCGCGGCTGCCGTCGGACCAGCACCGCACCATGAAGTCGTCCCCGACGGTGATCAGCTTGCCCTCGGACGTCCACGAGAGGGACCCGACCTCCCTCTCGTGCCCGCGTACCAGCGGCGTGCCGAGCGACCGGCCGCCCGCGGTGCGGATGATGGGGATGTCGTCCTTGTTGTTGCCGCCGCCACCGGCACCGCCCGAGCGGGCCGCGAAGGGGCCTGCGCGAGACTGCGCCGGCCCGCGCGCCGCAGCCGACGCCGCAGCCCGGCGGGAGAAGGACGACGACATCATGGTCGCGTCCGGGCTGTCGGCCTTGGCGCCCAGCCTCGCGGCCTCGAGCTCCTGCTCGAAGTAGCGCTCGTCGGTGGGGAAGAGGACGGGGCAGTTGTCTGCGCTGCCCACGGCCAGCAGCTCGCTGCGGCCGCCGCGCAGGGGCCGCAGGGCGGACTTGACGTAGAAGGAGGTGGCGTGGAAGCTGGGGTGGCGGAAGCCGTACAGCGGGCCGGGGAGCTCGTCCGCGGGAGCGTGCTTGGGGCGCTTAGCGGGCGCGCTGCCTGGTGCGGGGCCGAGGACCATGTGGGAGGTGCTGTAGGCGTAGACGGTGTTGTCCTTGCAGAGGGCGTACAGCCTGGAGCCGTTGGTGGACAGGGTCAGCGACGAGATGCCAAAGTGCCGCCAGCGGGTGTGCGAGGCGGGCGTGGCGGTGTAGCTGAGCGGGGTGGGCGCGCGGTGGTTGCGGCTCGTGTGGATGGAGCGTATGTCCCACAGCTTGATGGACGCGTCAGCCTCGCAGCCCGACAGGAGGAGGTGTTCACGGCCCGAGGGCAGCCACTGCAGGGCCGTCACCGAGACCTCGCTGATCCGGCCGGGCACCTCTCCTCTAGAGGCCGTGTCTGGCTGGTGATCAATGGACGTCGTGGTTGGGGCGAGGAGTCCGACAGAGCGGGTCTGGTGGCGCGGCATGGCCTCGTGGGCGCCGAAGAAGGAGTTGACGACGCAGCCGGTGCTCACCTTGCGCATGGTTGTGAACTGCAGGCCCGCCTCCCGCTCCAGGGTGAATGGGTTCATGATGGCTGGCGCTCCACCGTTGCAACGGAGGTCCCAGATCTGGATGCTGCCGTCGCGGCCTGACGTTGCCAGTACGTTGCCCTGCGACTGGCCCGGTTGGAAGCGAACCTGCTTCAGGGAGGCAGTATGCTGGCCCAGTATGGAGATGGGCGTCTGTGTCATCATGTCGACCACCTTACCACTCTGGTCACCAGAGGCCGTCGCCAGGCGCTGATCGTCCTCGGAGAAGGCCATGTCGATGATGGCATTTCCGTGAACCTGGAAGCACAGGTGGATGCTGTCGAAGCGGGCGTTGGAGGAGGAATCAAGAAGGCGAACACGCCCTTCCTCGTCTCCGACAGCCACCAAGCTGTTCGTGTTACACGAGGCTGTACAAAACGGGATACATCTGGGTAGACCGTCGTGGCTCGCACAGAAGTGCGCATCTCTTGGACCCGTGCTGAAGTTCGCCGTCTCTGAGCGCCAGTCAGACGTTGGCATCGACAGGTAGGAACGGCCAGCGCGCGGCATGCCTCCCAGCTGGCGCTGGAGGAGCTGGGCGCCCATTCCCCGATGGGTGAGCTGCCTGAGGCGCTTCGGTGGCTCGGGGTCGTCGTCAGAGTCGCCATGGTCACACTCGAAGTCTGATATGTCGTCCGTCATCTGGCTGCTAGCCGCGAGGGACTGCAAGGGGCTCAGGAGTGCTGTTTTTACGGTCGCGGGGTTGGGATCTCGGGTACAGGGCGATGTATGGAACAATGGCGGCGGCTTCATGGGTGACGAGTCGGGAGGGGTGTGGTGGCCGGTCTTTCGCCTCTTGGACTGCCTGGGGGTCTCACTGTCGGCCTTGCCGGCCTTGTCGTCGTGGTGGTCGTCGTGGTCATCGTTCTCGGAGCGGTCGTTCTCGTCCTGAACCACGTCCGCATTGGGGTTCCCCAGAGGCTTCATTGGGATTGGAGCGTCTCTGATGCGGGGCTGGCGTCTATTAACGGCCGAGCCGGTGATGGCACCCAAGGCGCGTGAGCTCTGACTGACGGAAGCGCCATTGGGGGCGAGACGCGTCGAGCGGCGGGCGAAGAAGGCGTTGAACTTGCGGGGGGTTATGGAGGGAGCACGCTTCTGCTTGGTGTGACGAGCTGGAGGCGGACGGGGAGGGGAGGAGATGCCAGTGGTGGCTGGGCTGGACTGGAGGTGGCCATCGTTCAGAGCCATGGCCTCTGCGGTTCGAGCAGTCAGTCAGGCCTTGGGATGGCTTGTGGGGGACGGTCTCCTTTTGCAGTCGCGATGGTGGGCTGACGGGGTTGGTCTCCTCCAGAGTCAAAGTGAGGCTCTAGACGATGAGTGTGGGGGCTGACAAATGTCAGAAGGGGGAAGATGCGACAGGCAGACACATGGACAGATAGTCAAGCTTGTCTCGAAACAGAGAGCAGCGAGGACGTGGCTGACGGTGGTGATGTTTACAAGGTGAGGTAAGGTGAGAAGGAATGAAGAGGTGCAGAGGTCGGAATCGTGCAGGTTGTGGTGATCTTTTTTCAGAGGGAAAACATTGAATGAAGCTGCGAGTCGAGAGTCGAGAGTCGAGAGTCGAGAGTCAAGAGCTGAGGCAGAGACAAAGGCAGAAAGAAGTAAGTGCAGTGCAGTGCAGTGTGGGGCCACGAAGGCGATGTCATCAATTGCAGCAAGCTTTCAGTTCAATCCAATCCAATGCAATTCGCCTTTGCTTGGGCCCAACACGCGCAAAAAAAGCCATCAAAAGGGCCCGTGGAGCTCTTGATGTGCTCCTTTGCGTCTGAGCTCGCATCCCTGCACGCGTTGGAACCGCGTAGCACTTTAAGCTTTCAGTCCAATCAGCCGCAGGCCTGAGGGCCAGCACGTCCCATTTTGGTTGCGGGTCCTTGGCCGTGCATGTGGGGAGGGTTGCACAACCCTGAGGAGCCTGCCC